>PVIY010016990.1:0-50444 GCA_004026745.1 Myrmecophaga tridactyla
CTGTTACCCTCGCATTTGCCACCTCCTCCCCTTGCTTTATTTCTATTTTTCTCCAAAACACTTAACACCTTCTAACACGCTATATGATTTACTTACTTACTTTATTATCCGAACCCATGAGAATTAATCATGACTGCCTGGCGTGGGTAGGCACTCAATATATTGAGATTGAACGGGTGGTTAGCATGGGAGCCCTCCTTATAAAATCGAGGCCTCCTGGCCACAGTCACACCCACGTCGGGCTCCGGTAATCTAAGGCGTCCCTGGCAGTTCCTTCTTGACCCTGGCTGCGGAGCAAACTGGAAAGACAGCTGCCTTGAGGACTGTTTGTTCTGCCTTGCAGTAAAACCTGGACGAGGTTGATCCTTACAGATAAGCCTGCTTGGGACAGGGAGAACGAGGTTGTTTCTGGGAGGATGGTGAACTCCCGGGCTCACACGTGTCCGTGGAGCCCGGCCAGGATTCCACTGGCCCCTTAGCCCGCGGCCCCTGAGCTGCCCGCCCATGCAACCCCAGGTGCTGTGACTACACAGGGGCCTCCCGGGGAGCAAGAGATCAGGCTCAAACTGGGACAGCAGCCCCAGCGGTCTCCCGAGGGTGGCTGTTTCCTGCACAGGGCTCACTGCAGCACAGGGCGCGGGAGAGGAAGAGCCGACAGGAAGCAGGGAAATCCCTTCTCGGGCAGAGTCTGGCAAGGCCTCAGGGCGCCCCTCCAGGAGCACTGAGAAGAAGGCTGAACCTCCCCATTGTGTCCCATTTCCTGCCTTGGCTCCTTGGATTTCCAGGGCAAGCATAGGAGCAAAATTCCCAAACCCATACGCGAATGCTTTTAAAGGGTCAGTAAGTCAAGGACAATGTCCCCTGTACCATGATCTCAGGGTTCAGCCCTCAGCAAAAGAGGCAAGACCAGAATCAGTCCACACCGCAGCCCAAGTCGCCTCCGCCAGCCCACCTTGGGGACCAAAGGGTTTTCCCTTCCAAGATCACTCCTAAGTTCATCGTCTGTCCAGTTCCCTCCGGGGACCCAGCCACGAGGGAGGTGGGGGATTAGGGGGGTGAGGGGGAGTGGACACCCATACTTCTCTACCATCCTGACATAATGGCAGCAGAGATGGTTTTGCCTATTTTTTTTGTGTGTGACACTAACAACATATATACAAAGCAAAGAAAGAAAAAAGCAATAATTTTCAAAGCACTCCTCAACAAGTGGTTTCAGGACAGATCCCAGAGTTTGTCATGGGCTACCATACAATCGTCTCAGATTTTTCCTTCTAGCTGCTCCAGAATATAGGCGGCTAGAAGGCATAAATATTTTTTTTTACCATCACAATTGACTTTTTCTTTTTTGTGAAAAATAACATATATACCAAAAAATAAATTTCAAAGCACAGTTAAGCAATTAGTTGTAGAACATATTTCAGAGTTCATCATGGGTTACAATTCCACAATTTTAGATTTTTACTTCTAGCTGTTCTAAGATCCTGGAGACTAAAAAAAATATCAATTTAATGATTCAACAATCATATTCATTTGTTAAACCCTACCATCCACTTTGATCTTTCTATCCCCCTCTTTAAGGATGTTTGGGCTATGGCCATCTGAACTTTTTCATGTTGGAAGGGGCTGTCAATAACATGGAGTAGGAAGATGGAACTAGCTGATGTTCTGGAGAGGCTGGGCCCTCTAGGTTTCAGGACTTATCTGGTCCAGAGACCTATCTGGAAGTTGTAGGTTTCTGAAAAGTTACCCTAGTGCATGGAACCTTTGTAGAATCTTATATATTGCCCTAGGTGTTCTTTAGGATCAGCTGGAATGGTTTTGGTTGGGGTTTAGTTTTGCCTATTTTTGAACTTTACATAAACAGAAGTGTTCGTGTACACCATTGGGTGTGGCTTCTTTCAGTGTTTTATTTGTGAGATTCATCCACAATGGCGTGAAAAGCATAATTTATTCTTCTTTGAGGCTGGATAGATGATAATCACTGGCTATTACAAATAGTGCCCCTAAGAACATTCTGGTGTGTGTCTTTCGGTGGACATGTGCACTCATTCCTCTTGGGCCTCTACCTGTCCCTAGACACTGCCAAGCAGTGTGGTTGTACCAATTTATACTTCTCCCAGCCACGTGTGAGAGCTCTGGTTGGTCCACGAGCTCACCCACACTTGGTTTGTTGGTCTTTTTAGTTTCACCCATCCTGGGTTAGGGGTGCCGTATCACACCACAGTCTCAATTGACATTGAGGCCACGATGCTCTCGGCTTTTAAAGTTTTGGTGTGTGGCTATAAAGGAAGGAAATGGAGGCTCACGCCGGGTTTGTGACAGGACTCCAAAGGCATGGGCTGGAGAGGAGTCCCCCAAGGCCTGGAATCAGGGTAGCATGGTGGCAGTAGGTGTCCCTGGGGGTCTACTCACCTAGGAGCAGAGATGGGATATCATTAGTACATCTGGCCTGTACCATTCACACTGGCGTCAACAATTCCAGACCATGGGGATTTCCAGGGAGGTACAGGAAAGGACAAGCCCTTTTATTGAAGGGTCTATTGAAGTCACCTTTCCAAGGATCCAGAGACCTTTGGGCTCCACTAACGTGAGTGTTTCTCAAGGGGGTGGAGGCTGCTGGAAGGGCATGGAATATACCTCTCAAGGGCATTCCAGAATCCTTAGAAATAATTTCTCCTACTACCCATCTCTCCTTTGATCCTTAAGTTTCTGGAAGGGAGCCTGCCTCCTGGCTAAGAAAGTCTCTGTGGCGGGGAAGGTGTTGCCGCCCTCCGATGGGTTGGAAATCAGTCTTAATCTCCCAAGAAGACCATGGGTGGTGACAAGCAGCAGCTCCTTAGTGGGACATTGTCAACAGCTCAGTCCAGAAGGATCACTTCTGCTGGTTCCCGAAGGTGTGGTTTCCCCTTCCCTCACCCTCACATCCAGTTCATCACCAGTCCTGCCAAGCACAGCTCCAAATGACATCTGCAGTCTTCTCACTACGTGAGCTCCAGGCCACACCCTATTGCTCTTATCTCCCTCCCAGCTGGCCCATCCACTTTCACACCTTCCCGTGGCCTCAGCCTAGCAGTCAGGAAGATTCTTTAAGAGCATGAATCAGATTGCAACAATCACATCCTTAAAACCGCAGTGCCCTTTCCTAGCACTTAGAATACTCTTCGAACCCTCTGGGACCACCAGGGTCCCATGTGACCAGTCCAAGTCTTCCTCTCGGAACTTTCCCTGTGCTCTCCCTTGGTTCTCACAAAACCTCTTTCTGTTCCTTGAGTTGGATTTGTCCGTTCTGGCCTCAGGATCTTTGCACATTCCATTCCTTCCACTCATATTTGCATCCAGCTTAAACGTAATCACCCCTTCTAAAGGCTTTGCCTCTCCTCTCAATCTCAGACAATCCCCTTCCCCAGCCACAGAGCATGCCCCGCAGCCACACTGCAACTCTCTGCTTCTCTAAGTGCTTGCTTAGCTTGCACACTTGGCAGGCAGGAGAGTGTTGGGAATTTATTGTCCCAGGGGCAGCCCACAGCCAATGAGGAATGGCAGCTAGGGAATGCTTATCCCAGCTTCCCCACCCCATTTAGGACCATGCTGAGGCATGTTCTATGGTGTCTCCCAGAGGTACCTCATGGGATTGAGCCCCGTGTGCCCACAGGGTACTCTGATAATAGTGCATTCTTTATTAGCTTCCTCTCCTCCCTGTCTCACTTCTCCAACCCCTCCCTTGTGCTTCCTGGACTCACCTCCCAAATAAACTAATTGCACCCAACTTCCTATCTCAAGGTCTGATTTGGAAGGAACTCATGCTAAGACAAAGAGCCAAGCAGCCTGGGTGCTCCCCTGCCTGAAGGGAGCCCAGCTGTTTATGGACATGCTGCCATCTCTTTCTATTTGTCAAAAGTTACCCAAATTCCAAATTCTCATGTGTATCTCCCAACTTTTCAATGTTGTAACAACTTTTATAAAAATGGAAAAATACTGTACAGAGCAAACAAAGCATGCCAATGGCTTTCATCTGGCTCACAGGTCCTGAGTTTGCTATTCCTCAAGAGCTAAATGAAGAGCCAGAAGAGAACAGCCCAGGCTTGGCAGAAGGGTGGAGGAAGGCCTGGAAGCTTTCTGAAAGGTGTTGATCCCTGAGTGGGGTCTAAAGGGGAATAAGGTGAGCAGAGGGAGAGAGGAGGGACAGAACGTCAGGCAGAGGAAGAGGTAGCAGCGTGAGCCAGGTATGGAGGATCAAGAGAGCTTTGGAGCTCTGGGGGAAGGTGTGTCGGGAGTGCAGGTCTAGGTGGGGATGTGGAGAGAAGACAGTGGATTAGCCAGAAAGACGAAAGTGATGATACCAAGATCAGTCCACTATATGCTGAGCATTGTTAAGGCCTTCTGCACATTTTTCATCGAATCTTCTCCTCTTTACACACGGAGAAACAGAGACATAGGATGTTATTTGCCCCAAGTCACCCGGCCAGCAAATGGAGGAACCTGGACTCCACGTTGGCCCAGAACCTGTGGCTCGGTGAAGTGGGGCCCGATCATTAAACATCTCACGGGCTAGTCTCACTTCTTCACATTTTATCTGACCATGATGGGAGACACTGAAAGATTTAAGCAGGCAAATAATGTCTCCATGACCAGAGCAGGGAAGGTGTGCAGAGAGAGGCAGAATACGGGGAAAATAAAGCACATCTGTGGCTATAATCTGCCTGACAGTCACAAATTTGCTACCCCTGGTGAGCTAAATAAAGATGGGTAGAGGGACCCCAGGGCCACCAGCCCAGCCTTGACCAGAGGGTGGAGGAAGCTTAAGTAGCAGTTACAGAAGGAGATTGCAGGAATCCAGGGAAGATTTGGTGGGGTCTCAGTTAAGGTGGCATCGGGGAGAGAATCAGGAGATATTCTGTAAGCCACAGCCACCACCTGTGCCCCATCCTAAGACTACTTGCACATGCTCACCTACAGATGCCTGTGCAGCACCTGAGGGCCAGTGTTTTATAAGCAGGTGGTTCTGTGGTCCTGGAGGTCAGGAAGAGAACTCCGGAGGGAGCGGTATCAGAAATGCTGTGATGCAGTGGTGCATCGAGGATGATCAGAATGGTAAAAGACCTGGGTCCAGTATCTTGGGGAACTGCACGATCTCAGGGCAAGAGGATACAGAAGAATGCACAAAGAACACCAGGAAGGTGCCATCAGAGAAGCAGCAGGGAAATCATGAGAGGGCAGCTCTGTGGACAATCGCAGGAGGCATTTCCAGAAGGCAGGACCAAATTCTTCAGGGAGTCAAGCAAGAAAATGACCGAAAAGTGCCCCTGAGATTTTGTGAGAACCATTGAGTGGGGACAGAGGCAGATCGGAGTGGGCTCTGGAGTGAACTGGAGGAGGAGGGTGGTGGCAGGGAGGGGAGAGGACTATTAAGAAGAGTGGAGACGGGAGGCGGGGGCTCTGGGATGGAGCAGACGGTGTCTCCCCATGGCAGGCTGCCTCCTTGGCAAGCTCCTAAGCTAAAGGCCTTTCCACTTTTAGTTCAACACCCTGAGGTTGCCAGAAAGGCTATCTGTAGGCTCCGACCCACAGTTCCAGGTGAGGCCTCCCCACCTTCCCAGCTCAGGCACCAGCCTTGTAAAAGAGGAAGCCCTTTTGGAGGTGGGTCCTTCAACCACAGCTGTTCCAGCCCCAGCCCCAGACTTTTTTTTTTTGGCAGCCCTAGACTTTTGAATCACCCCCAGCCTATCCAGTTTTTCCAGCTGAGGCCCCAGATATCATGAAACAGAGAGAGACAAGCCATTGCTATAGAGTCCTGTCCTAACCCACAGAATCTGTGCGTAGAATAGCATGGTTATTTTATGCCACAATGTTTGGGAAGTCTGTTATACACCATAGGTAAGAGGGAAAGAACCTACTATGTGCTAAGTGCTATCCTAGGCACTGCAAATAAAAAAGAAGGCAGGCAGGCAAATTCCCTTCCTGAGTGAGGCCAACACACCAAATGAGGAAGACATCATATAAAGACTCTTATCTTTTTGTTCTTCACGTCAGAAAGATTGAAGGTTTGCTGTTGTTTTGGCCACATGACACTCCACAGGGCTCAGCCTGGGGACTACCCAAAAGCCCTAGAACACTCAGACAGTCCTAATTCTCTGAGAAAAATAATGCCGGGGAATGTGATAGTGATTGATGGGTCTATTTGAGAGCTGGTGGCATCAGGAAGGTCTATCTAAGGAACTTGAATGATAACAGAAGGATCATGGGGAACAGCAAGTACAAAGGTGCTAAGGATGCGTGAGGGGCAGATGGAAACCAGAGAGGGTGAAAGCAGTGGGAAAGAAGATGGAGCCAGTTCAATCACATAGGGCCTTGTGAGAAGGGAGGATTATATCATAAGAGAAATGGCAAGTGATGTGGTCTGGACTTGCTGGGTCTGGACACTGTATAGGGAATTCATTCCAGAGGAACAAAGGTCGAAGCTGGGACACCAGTGAGAAGCCTCGGGTAGTAATCCAGGTCAGAGATGGTGGTGGCTGGGATGAAGAGGTGAGAGTGGAGATGGTGAGAAGCAGATGGAGGAAGGCTGTGTTTTTGAAGTACAGCTGACAAATCTTGCTAATGAATTTATTGTAGAAGGCAATTACCATAGAGATGACTCAAGGATGTTTTCCCTAGGTGGAGTAACTTTAGATTATATCTTAGGCAATAAAGATGTTGCTTTGTGAAGACTCTGGATTCTGTTATATTTTTCTGAAGAGTATTGGTTTTTGTTTGTTTTAGCAGGCAGTTAACTTGGCTGGACTCAAACTGCAAAAATCTGCTTCCTGGGTAGCAGTTCAACTCTCAGTTTGGTTCTTTAATCCTGGGTTAGGACTATTGGAAGTCTTTCCCACACATGCAAGAGTCAAGTCTCAGGCAGAAGCATAGGAAAGAGTTAAAACATAGATCTCTGGACTTCTCCTCTCTAGGCTTCACCTTTTAGGGGTTCTCCTCTCACTTTTAGTACCTGCATTTGTCCAGACTCTTGTCTTTTGGTTCTTCACGTCAGAAAGATTGAAGGTTTGCTGTTGATGTTTTGGCCACATGACACTCCACAGGGCTCAGCCTGGGAACTACCCTCAGGTCAAAAATCCTAGAAATAAAAAATGGGCAACTCTCCCCACGCCATTCCTTTCTTCAAGCGCAGATATCATCCCTCTCCTGTTTCTGCCTGTTTTTTTGTTCATTTTCTGGTGCCTACAGTCAGTTTCTTTTTTTTAATTAAACTTATTTTGAGATACATATGAATTCACATGCAAAAAAAATTGTAAGAAATGATGCGGAGATTCTGTGTACACTTTATTCATCTTCACTAAAGGTAACATCTTGCAAAACTATGTAAGATTCACAACACTGGTATATCAAGATACAGAACATTTCCATCAGCATAAAGATCCCCCATGCTGCCCTTTTAAAGCCACACCCTTCTTAAACCCCTGGCAATCACTAATCTGTTCTCCATTTCTAAAATTTTGTTATTTCAATAATGTTACATAAATGGCATCATGTAACCTTTCGAGATCGGCTTTTTTGCTTAGCATTATTTCCCAGAAATTCACCCAAGGTGTTTCATATATCAAGAGTTCTTTTTTTTATTGCTGAGTACTATTGCATGGTATGGATGTACCACTATTTAACCATTTGTCTGTTGAAGGACATTTGGGCCAATTCCAGTTTCTGTCTGCTACAGATAAAGCTGCTTTGAACATTTGTGTACAGGTTTTTATGTGAACATAAGTCTTCATTTCTCTGGGATAAATGCCCAGGAGTGCAATTGTTGGGCTGTACAGTATTTGCATTTTTTTTTTAATTTTTAATTTTAAAGAAACTGCCAAGCTGTTTTCCAGAGAGGCTTATACCATTTTACATTCTCACCAGCAACGTGTGAGTGACTGGTTTCTGTGCATCCTTGCCAGCATTTGGCATTGTCACTATTTTTTTTATTTTATTTTACCTTTTCTGACAGATGTGTAACCATATCTCATCATGACTTTAATTGCATTTCCCTAATGGCCAAAGATATTGATCATCTCATGTGCTTATTTGCCATCTGTATCCTCTTTAGTTACATGTCTGTTTGCTTCTGAGCTTTGCCTTTTGAAAAGCAAAACATATGTAATGCTAATGGCTATTTTTCCCACCAGTGTTCACATTTTCCAGCACCTCCTCTTCCACTGCCACAGTCAGGACGTCGTAGCTCTAGGGGTCAGGAGAACTGTGACTTTAAACCGCCCACCGGCGTCAGCAAAGGGCAAATCAGGTAGACCTTGTAGTGTCCTTAAAGAGAGGACATGGGATTCATTCTCTCTCTTTCTCATGGGTGAGATCCAGTTGTTGGGTCCTATTCCTTCAATATCCTCCTGAGACACCCTTCCCACAATCCCTCTCACAGTTACAAACAGCTGGCCACACTGGTTTTTACATAGAAGATCCTCCCAAATATTTGGATTTGGTAGATCAGGTTTAGCTGGAACTCTTGGTACACACATGACAGAGACCCAGTGGGAGAGGAATTTGCTAGATGGGGTAACTCCGGAGGTATCTCATGTTAGCATGGACAGGGCAGGAGAGAGCCCTCATCTTGGGCGCTGGAATACAGAATCCAACCCTTTCATTCCTCTCCCTTGGCCTCCCATTTCTGTCTCTCTTTGACTGCAGAGTGCAACTTTCAAACTGTAGGGTCATTGTTGCTGCGAGACCTGGAGCCTCACGTCCATGGCTCCAGAAGCCCAGAGAGACTGTCCTTTAGTTCCAGTCTTTAAAGTCATGGAGAGGGCAGTGATGGCTTCAGCTGTGGCCAAGGGGTAGAACATCAGGACTGGCAGTCAACCAAGAGTGTGGGAGTAGGAGAGAGGCTGTTCCTCAAAATGGCACACATTGCAGCTTCAAAAATAGCTGTTCCCTCCAATTTTACTGCTCATTTTGACAGTTCCAATGAGACCAGCACAGTCTCGGCCTCATGGAGCTTTTGTGTATGAAGGCACACAAAGCTCACGTCTTCCTTTGCTCACATTACTCTTCCAACCCATAATGTCTGCTTGACTCCAGCCCAAATCCCACCGAAGCTTGGAGGCACCATTCAGGACTGCCTCCTCCGAGACTTACCTCCTTGGATCACTCTAACACTTGATGATTTCCTCCATGAGTTAGAGTAAAGCCAGCTTCTGCCACAAATGAGCCCCTGCTTCTCAGGGGGCTCACAGTAGAAGTGTTTTTTTTTTTTTTTTTCAAGCTCACTTAAAAGCTCAAGGTATGTGTTTGAACTGGACAAGCTGCCGTCCAAGTGTTAATTCAGGGATCTAAATTCTTCTTCAGTCTTGTGGTTCCTCCTTTCCCTGCTCAGAGTCCTCTGTATTGAGCCAGTAAGCTGCAGAGAGAATGGAGAAGACATACCCATTTCTTAGCCACTTTACCCGGAAGTGACTCGCTCCACTTTTACTACATTCCACTGGTTTGGCCCCACCAGGACGCAAGGGGGGCAGGCCAGCTGCATGTTTTTGTCACTTTGGATTTATTGGAACCAGAGCAGGGATTTGGGTGAAGTGAGTGAGGCAGGGTGAGGCCAAACACAGGATCAGATCCTGTTTTTATTCACAATTCTCATATTTTTTTCATCATAGATTTTTCTTTTCTGTATTAGCTTTTGATTTTAAAAATGTTGTGTTAAAATGTTATTTATCTAGAAGACAGTGTTTTGGTGCCACTTCCACTTTAAATTTTGCTCTCAAGCTGAGTGCCTCGCTTGCCTCACCTTAGCCCAGCCCTGGCCTCCCCTTCCTGTTGTCATCTTTCCTACCCCAGACAGCCTGGCATCTGGTATCGTACCCAGGTCTGAGTGAGACTGGCGAGGTGTGAAGAGGCTGCTGGCACGGAGGGCAGGAGGAGTCTAAAGCTGCTCCAGACTCCAGGTAGGTGCCAGAGAGGAGCTGGGGCCAGGGGCTGCAGGGAACCTCCCCTGCCTGGTGTGTCCTGGAGAACGAACTCTTCAGTGACCCTCCCTTCAGCCCCACTGGGTTGTTCAGGCCAGGAGCCCTCAGCTGTCCCCAGGAGGTCGCCATGAGAGTGTGTGGGGAGGGAAGGTCTTGACCAGTCCCCAGGCCCCTCCCTGCCCCCCCCACCCCACCCCCAGGCTCCTGCTGCCTCTGACACTGGCCCAGAGGCTCGGCTTATTGGCTTATTTCATTTTCCTGGAGTTATTTTGAGCCAAGCCCTGTAGGCCTTTCAAACTAAAGCCCCATCTCACCACAATTCGGGAGAAAAACATAATTGTCCCCTGTTTGAAGGTATAGACTTTTTTCCCCAGAGTTAATTGGTTTCATTTCATAGCCCCTAGGTTTCTCGCCCTTGGGTTTTGTCACTGGGGCTCTCCCGCTTTCTCTCCCCTCTCTGTCTCTCCCTGTTTGTCTCTCTGGGTCTCTTCACAATTGTGTTTCTCTCAGTCTTTGGCTCTTTGCTCCTCTGTGCCTCTATCTCTGTCTCTGTCTCTCTCTCTGGCTCTTTCTCAGTCTCTCTTGGTCTCTCACTCTCTGTCTCTGATTCTCCTGCGCGCTTGGTTTGGGGGTCTGCTTTGGCATTTGGGAGTCCCGCAGCCTCACAGCAGGGACCTCAGCGCCTCCTCCCCGTTCCCTCCAGCTGTGGGCAGGTGTGGGTTTGCTCGGGGAGCTGCCCCAGACTGGGCTGAGAGGAAGATGAAATGTGGTTCAGCAGGATCCAGAATCTTCTTTGGAGGATATGGAGGCGGCTGGAAGGGAGGGTCACTTTCTTTAAAATGAAAACAAGAATGTTTCCCAAGTCACGTGCCAGTACCCCAAAAGAGGTGGTCCAAAACCCTTTGAAAACTGTGATCTCCTTGTTCCGAAGAAAACAAACCGTGTCCTGTGACTTGGTGGAGGTTGAACTACCACATGCTTTCACCCTCTGACCTCTCAATTCCTGCCTACATGCATGTGTTAGGGTTCTCTAGAGAAACAGAACCAACGGGAGAGATCTGTAAACATGAGAGTCATAAAATTGTCTCATGCAACCGTGGGAATCCAAGAGCCCACCATCTGTAGGGCAGGCTCCAAGACTGGCAGCTCCAGTGAAGGGCCTCGACGAACTCCGCAGGAGAGGCTGGCTGGCTGAAGAAGCAGTAAAAATTCTCTCTTCTCAGTTAAAAGTCTATAACTGATCGGATGCTATCGTTTGTGGAAGACACACCCTTAGTTGATCGTGGATGTAATCAGCCACAGCTGCAATCAACTGACTGATGATTTAATACACCAGCCTTCCAGAGTCGAGAGGTTATCCTGGAGGTTATTATTATGCATTACATAGATATCCCTTTTTAGTTCATGGTGTATTGGAGTGGCTGGAGGGAAGTATCTGAAACTGCTGAGCTGTGTTCCAGTAGCCTTGATTCTTGAAGACGATTGTATAACAATACAGTTTTTACAGTGTGACTTTGTGATTGTGAAAACCTTGCATCTGATGCTCCTTTTATCCAGGGTATGGCCAGATGAGTAAAAAAATATAGATAAAAATAAATAAATAATGGGGGGGACAGGGGGTAAAATAATTTGGGTAGATTGAAACACTAATGGTCAATGAGAGGGAGGGGTCAGGGGTTTGGGATGTATGAGTTTTTTATTTGTATTTATTATTTTCTGGATGCGAATGTTCTAAAAAATCATCATGGTGATGAATATACAACTATGGGATGACATTGTGAGTCACTGATTGTAACTATGTGTGGAATGTATATGTGTGAAGATTTGTCAATAAAAATATTGAAAAAATACTCCTCCCTTTTCCAACTACAAAAATAAAAAATAAAATAAAAAGTCAACCCGCCTTCTGGTTTATCAACCAGCCATGGAGTATCCTTACCGTAATGGCTAGGCCAGTGCCTGCCTGACCAGAGAACTGGGCACCATCACTAGCCAAGTTGACATGTGGATCCAACCAGCACAACGTACATCTAACAGGAAAACATTGTTTACCTAAGACAGACATGCAGAAAAGCATCTTCCTGTGAGGTCCCTAGCTCAGTGAGGCAGTTTCTTGAGCAGTTTCTTGTTGCTTGAACACCTACTGTATGCCAGGCTCTGGGCCAGATGCCGGCAATACCCCCTACCTCTCCCATCCCCCACTCTACCCCCACCCCCATCCTCTCAGCCCTGACAGGTAAAAGCATCTGCTGGTTGTGACAATCCCACAGGGTAATGCTTAGCCAGACCTGCCCTCGCATCCTTGGGCCACTCTCATTCTACTGGCGCTCCCTCTTGCTTCTCAGGGGGTCCTTTGCTACACAGTCAGCCCAGGCCCACACCCAGCCCTTTCACCAGCCTCTAACCCAAACGACCTGTGTCACACAGGGAGGGAGTCCCCAGGGCTGAAGGCCAGGGCTCACTCGGAAGCAGGGCCAGAGCCAACTGAGGTGAGGAGGGGGCGGCTGTGGTCTAGACATGGTCATGGGTGGGAGGGGCCTATCTGGGGAGGGCAGGAGCAGACTCAGGGCACAGTCCTAGGTGCCTAATTCTCATGGCAAAACTGGAAATAGAAACTGGCAGAGAGGTGGCTTAAGAGGATGGGGTGCTGAGTGGTGGAAAGAGAGGCCCCTTTCCCAGCACGATTCTCCAGGTCAGCTCCCCTGAGACTAGCCTGGATCAGGTGTTCCTTTGAAGCACCTGTGGCCAGGAGGGTCACTGTGCCACTTGGCCACTCTGGAAACACAGGGACCCTGAAAAGGAAGGATAGGTCCCCCAGAGGAAATCCTGTGCTATCACCAGTGAGCCCCAAACAGCAGATTCTTAGATCACGTTAGGTGGCCTTGAGCTCCCACACTTTCCTCTTGGGAAAGTTGCGGAGCAATTCATCCCAGGTAGCCTCTGAAGAATAGATGAATAAATCAAGAATGAACGAAAAAGCAAGGTAACAAGCAGTTATGGTCACAAGATCTTGCTCTTTACTAGAAAGCAGGAGCAACTCATTTTCCAGGGCCTGCAGAGGACCTGTCCCACTGCTCCCTCCTGCACCCACAGCAGACATCACCAAGCAATGGCTGCTCTCTTTCCTGCTGAGCCCAGACAGGCCTCAGAATCCTTCTCAACACAGTACTCCAGATGAAACGGTCATCCTTTTCAAATATGTCATCTCCCCTCAGAACCTGCCCTGATTCCCCAAGATTGCTTATAAAAGTTTGTTGGCAGAACATCCACACATCTGCATTTCAAATAACAGCAAGCGACTGCTGTATCCCCTTCCCTGTCAATCTTAACTCTGCCTGAGCTCAGTCAAGTACTGGCCTGCAATCTGCTTCCAGAGTGTGCACATAGGCATCTAGGGTGGCAGCGTCTCCACTTCCTCCTGGCTTCCGGCTCCACACACATGGCCCTCCCAAGACAGAAGAGCCCTCACAGCCACGGCAGGCTGGGATTGCTTAGCAACCACTCTCCAAAAACTAAGACCTGAGCAGCATCTACCAATTTCCATGGTGTAAATACTCCCGCCATGGCTCATGTTAACCTGATGTCACTGAAAGCGGAGTTGGGAAGAGACGTGCCCAGGCATCTCTGGAGAGCTGACAGGGGCTGCCCCAGCACCCCACTGCTTCTGAGTCCATTTTGTTCCCTCTGTCATTCCAGAACCACGTTGGACCTTTCTTTGAGGCTAAGTTTGGCCAGCAGTCCCTCAAGAACCCTTGCTTACGCTCCAATACAGAAAGCTAAATTACCTTCTAGAACCTAGAGCCACTTCCAAAATTAAAGTTAATGTCATCCTAGACCTGGGGTGAAATCTGCAATGGAGGCATGGGCACTCACTTCGTTTATAAAATTGACTCCGACGTGTTCTACACCCTTGGCATTGTCATTTGGTTCCGCTCCTCTCCTAATGATTGTATAATCCATTCATTGACAAAAATGATTACTTTTAAAGTTATCAAGATAATTTTCATTATAGAAAATATGAAACATATGCAAAAATAGTATATAGACCTTGTGGCCCAATTTCAATTATTATCAATTCGTGACCAATCTTGTTTCATTTGCACTTGACCAGCTCTGTATCGTTTTGAAGCAAATCTCAAACATATTGTTCCACCTGTAAAATATTTCAATGAAAAGCAATAATATTTTGATCTGAAAAATTAATTTAAACTGAGGTGTAAGTAACTGCGGTCTAAATTGTCCTCTTTCTCTGTGGAACTTTTCACTGGGTCATAAGCTGAAGAATAATTCAGTAGTAGCAGCATTTCAGGGGAAGTGGGAAGGTGAGGCTTCTTTCGCGGGAGCACAGGGGAAGTCAGTTGGGTGAGGCCTAAATTACAACCTGTAAACAACGACTGCCCGACTGCCCATGACTTCTTGTAAAGTTATCCTTGTCACCTCAATCAGGGGTCAGAAAATCTTCTCACGCAATTGAGGAGCTCACAGCTCTACTGAATGATTCATGAATGGGGCAGCATCCCATTCAGAAGGCAGAAGGCAGCTCTGCCCAAAGGAATGGAAAGGGGAAGCTCATCAAGCGTGAATGGGAAAGCAAGTGAGGAAATATTCTGATTGGCTGACATGAAGTTTCCATTTTACATAGGGGGTCTTACAAAGCATGGAGCAGATGTCCATTGATTAGTATGGTATGTTTTTCCATTCTGATAAGCTGTCTCTGCTGGACCGAAACTGGTTTTAACACCAGGTGTTGTATATCAGCAACCCTGAAGGATGTATTCAATTCTCTGGATACCCCTGAGCAGGTCAAACGTTTTTCTCTTCTGGAAAATGCCTTCTCGGTAAGGGGTCCCTGACTGGGCAACACCCAGTGCAGGTGGCCATTTTATTTTACTTGACAGAGACTTGCGAGGAAGGATAGTTGAGTTCAATTCACAGAATGCACTTATTCTCTTCCAGTCCAGTAAGTTTCAAATTTATTTATCTTGTTCCAGTTCCAATTGATTCCCCAGGACTTTGCTGAAGTGAGATTGGAGAGGAGCAGACTGAGAATTTCAAGCTTGGAGCCTCACCCTTTAGGAGCCAGGAGGAAACCAGCAGCCATCTCAAGCTCTCTGATCCATGGACCGTGGTGGGTCATGAGATCTCCCAGCCTGGACACCTGGAGGCAGCCTCGTGGAGGGAGGTGAGTGGAGTCTTGCTCGCATCCCCAGCAATAGTAGCAACCTTAGAGTCCACAGGCTGCATCCAGGAATTCAACTTGTTCTGCTTTATGCTTGCAGCATTTAGGAAATGCTTGCCTTTTTTGCCTATGCTTATCAATTGGAAGTTTTTCACAAAAATCCCTTGGAGGCCAACCCAGCAGCTTCTCTTCCCAGTCTCATGCAGGGCAGGCTGGGAACTCGACTTCCAGAGCTTCCTAGGTAACTTCATCCAGTGATGGATGGGTGTTGATGCATTAAAGACTTGTATCCTTGCTCCTCGGTGGGAGAACTCAGAAGTGTGTTCTGTGCACCTTTCCATGGTCTCAGAGGAATTGAGGCCCAGTCATGACTGCCCATCTGAACCGATTTCTTCCCTGTCCCTGTCTCCTTTCCCACTTCCCTACCGGTGCTTCCTGGTAGCTTTCAAATAATCTACTTGTCCTTGAGTCTCTGTCTCAGGGTCTCCTTCTAGAAGAACTCAACCCAAGACACATCCAACCAACTCTCTGCCAAGTTGTCAGCCTCTCCCCCTCGGCTAGGCACATTTATCCCACAGCACTGCCTGTGAACCAGTCATCCCGTAAGGGCAGCATGCCTCCAAGATCAAAGAGACCTTTGCATTCTGGAAAATATTGGGTCAAATAGCATGTCATTTTAGAGAAGCTCTCAAGTACAAAATTTCCTGAGTGGTGCAATTATAGCCACTTTCTATGTTCACTTTAAATGCCCATGTAAGCATCTATTTACTCTCTGGCCTGGGGCACCACTAAAAGGCTCCTTCTAAATATATCATCACAAACGCACGTGCTTTGGGCTGCCCAGATGCATATTTGTGAGAGTCACTACCCTGCTTGTGGTTGAATGCCTTTGCATAAAAAAACCAGCCCGAAGCCTGCAGTTCAAAGCAAAACAGAGCCCTTGTCATTTCCACCCCTTCTTCCATCCTCTATAGGAGAAACCACAAGGAAGTTCTATGGGGATGAAAAAGCAGCAGAGTTTGGAGATTCGTTGCAAGACTGGCTCCAAGGGCTAGAGCTTCTCAGTTTAACAACAAGCCTGGCCTTTAAAATACGGGCCAAAAAAGGGTGGGCCACAGTAGCTCAGCAGGTAGAGTTCTCGCCTGCCGTGCTGGAGACCCGCGTTCAATTCCGGGTGTCTACCCACGCAAAGAAAAAAAAAAAGTGACAAAAGATATTTGTCAAATACATTCTGAGCCCATATGGGCATATCTTCCCCCCTTCCTCCCTTTCTCTCTCCCTCCATCTCTCTCTTTTTCTTTCTTTCAGTAAAAAAACATATGCATTGTGTCATTGGTTGTAATTGGAAAAAACTGGAATCAGCTTTAGAGTCCACAAATATATGAGGGTTAAGTATATTACGATAATGGAATAGTCTGTGGCTCTTTCTTTATTGAAGTATCTACAAGATATATTATTAATTGAAAGAAGCAACAAGCTGATGAGCATGTATTGTGTGCCCACTTCTTTGAGAAAAGAACATCTCTTCCAGTTACTACTATTAATATCCCTGGATACAAACATCCATGGGCCACTTTGGACTGCAATACATTAGGATGTTTTGGTAGAATCATCTCTGGGGAAACCATTTTATGAATCAGAAACAGAAGTCTGCTTTCTATCACTTTCCCCATAAGCGTCTCTTCAAGAAGATCACAAAAGGAAAAGACACAAAAGCCAAAAGGAAGGCCTAAGCCTTAAAAGAATGACAAAGTGCTCTTTCCATTTCCACGGAATGCATGTGTCCACCTCGGGCAGTGGGTATCTGGGCTCCTTGGCCTGACTAATGAGGACATAGGGATAACCAGCCCAGTGAAGGAGCCTATTGAGTGTAAGGAAGTATCACTTCCCACTAACCCCTTCCCTTTTCCCTGAGCATTGGTAATGATGGGTGGAAGAGGATGTCTTACAAATGAGGGCTGGAAAATCTACTCCTGGGTGTGTGAGCAACAGAAATGAGTGCTTATGCTGTGCACAAGTGAGAACGTTCATGGCAGCCCCAAACTATAAACCACTCAACTGTCCATTAGCAAGAGGATGGATAAATGAGTAGTGTATACTCACAGGATGGAATACAACACAGTAAGACAAAGAATAAACTATGAGGACACGCAGTGGCACAGATGAACCTCAGAGATGCAATGTTGAGCAAAACAAGCCAGGCACCAAAATGCACACAATGTGATTCCATTTAAATGAAGGCCAAGGACAGACAAAACCAACCCATGGTCATAGAGTCTGGTTTGGGGGGGTGATTGGTGTGAAGGGAGCTTGAGGGATGCTGCTGGGAGCTGGAAATGCCCTTTGCCTTGATCTGGGCCATACAGCGGTGCACACGGGTCAATAGCTATCTCGCTGCCCACTTACAACCCACCCACGCCATCATCTTTCCAACAAAATGAAAAGTCAAAAAATAAAATTAAGGCTGGAAAAGGGGAAAGAGGTAGTCGACCAGAGCTGCCTGCTGTTCTTGTCCTATTAGGAGTCCCTAAAACCCCTGCAAAAGCAGAGAGGTTCCCTCTCTCTCTATCCGCTGACACCAACCTAGTTCAAGCCACCATCACCTCTAGCCTCTAATTGCTCCCCTGCTTACCCTCTCCCCCCAATCCACTGTTCACACAACAATCAGAGGAATCGTTTCAAAACATGGATCTGGGCATGTCATTCCCACGACTGATACTCTTCAACGTCTTGCTTTGTCCTCACGATAGAGTCCCAACTCTTTAATATGGTTTTCAGGACCTGACTAGAGCTGGCTGCAGCCTCATCTCTTACCACACCTCCCTCCCCATTCCCCCATCACACTGTCCTCTACAGAATGCATTTCAGGTCCCCAAATATGTTTCATGCGTGTGTGTGCTGTGTGCTCTCTCCCCTCTGCTCTCTCTCGCCTGCAGAACTTTGCACATGCTGCTCCCTGCCCAGAACAGCACCCTTCCAGTATACCGACCAACGACTTTGGCAATGGCTTCGTCATCCTCCCAGCTCAGGCTTCAGCTCTCAGCCTCGGCACTCCATCCTCAAGAACCCCTCCCTGACCTTTCCCATGTACTGCTCCAGTGCCGTCCTCATGTTATCCCTTACACAGAATTGCAATCACCTGTTCATCTTTATCTCTTATTGGATCAAGGCCCAGGAAGGCAGGGGCTATGTCAGTCTGTCTCACTATAGTAACCACAGCCACTGAGCCCAACACCTGACCCAGGTAAAGATGCTCAGAAGCATGTGTTGACATGGGACCCTGGACCAGATAAGTCCTGAAATGCAGAGGGGCCAACCTCTCCAGAACATCAGCTAGTTCCATCCCCCTATCCCATATTATTGACAGCCCCTTCCAACATGAAAAAGTTAGAGTGGGCATAGCCCAAACACCCAAAGGGTAGGAGAAAAGTGATGGCGCAGTTATGCAGAGAAGGTAGGGTTTAACAAATGAATATGAGTGCTGAATCATTATAGTGATAACTCTTTTAGTCTCTAGTATCTTAGAGCAGCTAGAAGTAAAAATCTAAGATTGTGGAATCGTAACCCATACCAAACTCTGAAATCTGTTCTACAACTAATTGTGGCAGTGTGCTTTGAAATTTATTGCTTTTCTGTATATATGTTATTTTTCACAAAAAAAGGGAAAAAAAAGTCAATTGTGATGATAAATACACAGCTACATGATAAAAAAAATCAATATATGATTAAATGATGACTTAAGTCTCTTCCAATTAGAAATGTATTTGCCTTTACAAATTATGGATAAATGAGAAATTATTAATCTACATTTAAAAAATCAGTGTGTAATTAAATGATGACTCAAGTCTCTTCTAACTAGAAAAAAATTTTTCAAAATAAAACAAAAACTGTAAAAAAAAAAAAAAACAGCACGTGTTGAATGGATGGATGAATAGACCTATTTAGAAGAGGGTCACAGAAAGTGTGGTTGCCCTGCCTGTCTCCTTTGGACTTTACCAATTCCACGTCCAGGGTCTGCCTCTCTTTACATAAAAGCTTTTTCCAAAGCCTCAGAAGGCTGCTCTGCCCTTGGGCAGGACAAGCTGGAAGTGCCAGGGGAATGAGCCTCCGCTCCCAGCAGCCCTCAGCCACTGACCCACAGGAGTTGGGTGTATAAATACCCCAGCTCCCTCCTCTCCAGGGGGTAATTCTGAGAAGCATGTGCCTTGCAAATCCCCAGAGTGTCCCTGTGCTGTGGTGCTCTAGCTGTCTACCGCTGCATCCTGCTTCATAGCACACCCTGTGTCAGCTGCTCCCCTTCCCCATCCCCCTCCCCCAGTTCCCCAATCGATGTCTCCTGGGGTCACCTCCCAAATAAATTATTTGTCCTTGTTTCCATGTCTACTTCTGGGGACCCTGTCTCCAACCATGGGATTCCTCTTACTCCCACGCATTTGGCCCTGGCGCAGAGCCGGGGCATCACTATTGCTCCTGAATTTGGAACTCAGGGGCCCAGCCCTAGAACTTTGTCTGCACACAGAGGGACAAGCAGCAGAAAGCACAGAGGTGGCCAAGGATCAGGAGAAGGGTGGGCTGTGACTGGCAAACTGAAGAGGATTCCAGTGGTAAAGGAAAGTATGAAGCCATGGGGACATGGTGACAAGGAGGGAGAGAAGAAATTAAGGATGGAAATGGAAAGCCTTCCGCAAAGCCTTGGTATATGCTGGAGGGTTCCTGGGGTTTCTGGGCCTCGGCTCTGGCAGTTGGCTGGTGAGAAGGGCTGGAGTGGTAGGGGAGGGAGGCTTATTGTTGGAACTCATGAAACGCAGCAGAAGTCGCATTTGCCACGTTTACATCCCAGCCCTGGGAGGTCCAGAGTTCTAAAATGTGCTGATGAGGCATAAAGCAACAGGCTCCAGTCTGGAAGGCGCTGGGGGGGCTGTTTTTCTTGGCAGGGAAATCTGAAGGATAAAGTAGACTCTGGTGCATATTCCCAGGTTTCCCTGGCTGGAGGATCCAAGCCTCTGACAGCCAAATCAGGACCATGGCCATGATTTGCAAGTAGGGAGCAAGGTCTCTTGGTGGTCTTGAATGTGTATTTCTGGGATTCTGAATTAGCGGTTTCTTCCTGGCTTCAGAGGCGGACAGGGCAGGCATGTATGGCTGACAGGAGGAGATGTGGGCAGTATGCTTGGAGGGGATGGGTTCCAGACAGGGAAGCCAGGGGTCTGCAAAAGCACTGAGCCTTTTATGAGCACAGGATGCCTTCTTTACACTCCTGGGCCCACTGGATTTGGGCCCAGACCCTCAATTAGGCCTCAGGAAACCTCTACCCATTGGCTCAATAATCCTGGTTGTCATAAGTTTGCTGACCCCTCAATCAGGCTTTCAGGTATGTTCTTTCAAAATGAACCATAGGTTGCATCTAATTGACAGGGTATCTGCAGTGTCCTGGATCCAAAAATAAATGCCTGAGTATGGGGTAGGGATGGGCAGAGAAACTGCTGTCAAGAGAAGTTCAGGGGCACCTATAGCTTTAGATATGAGGCCCTTATTTTGAATCAACTCTTTGGGCTGTAGTTAGCTGGCCTTGGGCTTGTACCTATTTGCATGGCTGTGCTAACTCCATATAGATCTGTACTGTCCCGCTGGGTAGCCACAAGCCACATGTAACCACTGGGCACTCGAAATGTGCCTGTTCCAATGAAATGTGCTGTAAATGAAGAACATGCACTGAATTTCGATGTCTTAGAATGATAAAAGATGAAAGATCGTGTTAATAATGTTTTACATTGTTTACATATTGAAATGATAATATTTTGGATGTATTGGGTTAAAGAAAATATGGTATTATTCTCACCTGCTTCTTTTTCCTTATTTTAATATGGCTACTGGAACTCATTGGTTCCATTTTTCAGAAAAGGAAGCCAAAGCTCAAAGAGGCCAAATGGTGTGTGTCAGATCGACAAAGCTACTAAGTAACAGCCCCAGAACTCAGAATACAGACCCCAGTCTTCAGATCTCAATTCTCTTCTCATACTGATCAGAGATATTCATCTGTTTATTCAGCATTATTTATTTAGCACCTACTTGTTTCCTAGGCACTGTTCTAGGCACTTGAGGTAGATTAAGGAACAAAGCAAAAATCCCTGTCCTCATGGAGCTTGCATTCCAGCAGGGAAAGGCAGATATTAAATAATAAACATAAGTTATGTATGTTTATTAATTATTAATTGATAATTATCATGCTTATTAATTAAATAAGCTGATTATTTAGTATGTTAGAGTTAAATGCTTTGAAAAAAATAAGTAGGACCAGGTAGGGGAGATTGTTGTGCAGGTTTGCAATATTAGATACGGGGTTAGGATAGGTCTCATGAGAAGCGAGATTTCAGCAAAGGTATGAGAGGAGGTGGGGAGCCAGCCATCCTGGTATGTCGGGGAAGTACATTCCAGGCAGAAGGAACAGCCAGTGCAAAGTGAAAACACAAATAGCTCATAAAGAAACAGTGGAAAATGAGAGCTTTTTAGGTGCTATAGTGGATTGAACTGTGTACTCCAGTTTGGACATGTTCTTGGTCTTGGTCCCCAGTCTGGTGGGTGGGTGTGGACCCATTGTAAATAGGATCTCTTGAAGATGTTTCTTCAGTCAAGGTGTGGCCCAACTGAATCAGGCTGGGCTTTAATCTGGATTTCTTGAGAGTCCTTTATCAGCAGAATGAAATTCAGACAGAGAGAACGCCAAAGAAAGAAGGCAAAAATCAATGGAACCTGGAAGAGAAAGCAGACATCTCCGTGTGCAGTACCATGTGATAGAAAAGCCAAGGACCAAGGATTGCTGGCAGCCATCCTCAGAACACCAGAGTCTTCAGGGAGAAATCATTGCTTTGCTGAAGACTTAATTTTGAACTTCTCATATCCTCAAAACCATGAGCGTATACATTCCTATTGTTTAAGCCAACCCATTGCATGGTGTTTGTGTTAGCAGCTGGGATGCTAAGACAGGTTCTTATAGCTTGTTGGGCTTGCTTCTTCTGCTGCTCAAATTGGAAATGTCTTCTTCTTCCTCTTCATGAATCTTGACTGCAAGGCCTTTTCTGGAGCAGATCCCTCCGAAGATTACTGGGGTTGTTTTGCACAGGCCAATGGCCCAACAACCGTGGAATGCCTCTTCTCCTGCTGCAGTGATCCTGGGGGCCACACCAAGCTGAGTTTCTGCCCTGATGGAGGAGATCGGATGTCCGCAGGGAAGGACAGTCCTGGGCAGCACTGGCCCCACTGATTCTGGGAGCCCGGGGTGCAAGACTATATCCCACTGAATGGAGCCTATAGGTCTTGAGGCTGGTGGAGAGTCTGAGTAGGGGTTGGAGGCAGGGAAAGAGGGAGATCGTTTTTCTTACCTGAATGGCCTGGAAATATAATGACATCATGTTATCATCAGCAGTGGGGTGATAAATAGGGAAAGATCATTTGTTTAAGGTAGTCCGAGCTCCAAATATGTCATGCATGGTATGGGGGAGTATTTTTGGAAGGTGTCCCAAGAAGAGAAGTCTGAGATCGAGTTAAAGGCCTCTCTCTCAGAACAGAATGTGAATCTGATAGTCCCTGGGCTATAGAGAAAATGATATTCCTAGATATTAAGTTGTACAGTGTCACCATTAATTATTCATTCCAGTAAGAACACCATCACTCCTTACTAGACACCAAGGTATATTAACCACATTTCCCTAGCCAAGGCAAAGAACAGGAACCCAGCAGTTTGAGGTCTCCCTGAGGTCAGGTGCTGGGGGAAGTTCCACGGGCACTTCTCATTAGAGTGGGAGGGTGTTGGCACGAAGAAACAATCACGATTCCTACTAGTTGATAACTCAGGTGGCCTCCAGTTGCCATGGCCAGAAGTTCTGTTTCCGAGCCATCAGAGAAGGAAGGCAGAATAGACAAAAGCCCCATGACCTCATTCCGCTTGCCACTCGCATCTGTCTTCCATTCTGCCATGCACGACTAGACAAGATGGTGGCTCTGGAGAGGGAGATGCCCTTGTGAGGGCTCAGAGGGAAGAGCACGGGGCAAGGCAGGCCCCTCAAGGTCTAGAGCTGGCCTCCTCAACTTCCCCCCATTCCATGCCTGGGTGCCCTCCACTCTTGGATCAATTTTAACTCAACCTCCATTTTTCGAATGGGGAAATAGAGACCCTGAGGGAGCTACACCCTGCCCAAGGTCAAGCTTACGTCAAGCAGATATGACCTCCAAGCCCAGGTCTTACCCATCCCCCCTACTCCGTCATTCAGTGAGGTCCATTACTTGGAAAGATGGAAAACAACTTCCAGGGAAATAAAACCCCCAGGCATTTGAGAACATGAGAGAGGACAGAGACGTGTTCATTCATTCATAAGTGGCTGGGGCAGAGGTTTTCAAATTGTGTTCCAAGGAGCCCCAGACCCCTTCTGGGGGCTTCTGGCTGCTGTGACGTGGGCTTTGCTTCCCCACCCCACCCCCACCACTCTCCAAATCACCAGGAAATCGCGGTTCTTATTTGTTTTATATTTTGAGGCTCCACATTGGATTTCATTTAAAGAATTCCAAATCTGAAAAAGAAGTTTGGGATGGATGAACAAACTGTGTTATAATCCTGCAATGAAAGGCTGCTCACCAATACAGAGACACAAACTACTGATCTGCACATCAGCATGGGTGAATCTCAAATGCATATTACTAGATGAAAGAAGCCACACCCAAAAGCTTACATACTGCATGACTGCATTTATAGGACATTCTAGAAAAGGCAAAACCATGGGGCAGATCAGTAGTTGTTGGAGTCTCCAAAAGGGTCACAAGGGAACTTTGATTGTGATTATCCTGATTGCAGAGGAGGTTACACAACTGTACGTATTTGTCAAAACTCACAGAACTGAAAACTGGAAAGGGTGCATTTTCCTGTATGGAAAATATACCTGACTTCAAAAGAAGAAAAAAGCTTGGAGACAACTTTAATTCAAGGTCTTTATAAACTCTTAAAAGTGAAGCAAAAGGTAACGGCTCCTGAGTCTTAAGGGTGAAAAAGGGAATATAGACCCCGTGGGGCTTTCGGCAGATGAGGTCACCTCTGAGGCTCAGAGAGGCCAAGTGAGGCAGATTATATTTTCTAGAACAGCAAGAGATGGTATTAATGATATCATTAATGATATAATGCAGTGTTTACGGCACGGGATTCTGGGGGTGACAGACAGTGGGAACACCCGGTAACCAGCCTCAGGGCCCTGCAAAACCTGAGCCTACTCCCTGCGGCCCAGCCCTGCCATCTCTCCTGGCCCTGGCTTGTGCCGAGATGAGTCTGTATGGGTCACAGCCTCCCTGTGCGGCCACAAAGGAAACTCTAGAGACAGCGGACCCCTGTGCTTCTTCGGGTTCCGGGTGCGCGGACAGGGCCTAGCATCCAGTAGGTGCTCAGTGAATGGCTGACAAAAACGGAACAGATTCCAGGCCCATTCCAGGAGCTGATATGACAGTGAACGAGACCCGGTTCTTGCAGATGAGCCCTGAAGTCTGCCAGGGGTCCAGGGGAGCTTATCCATAACCCCAGGGTCCTGGAACATCAGCACCCGGGCAGATTTTTCCTTTCCTTAAAATCTCCTATTGAAGTCTGAATTGAATCTGTGCTTCTTATACCTTGGCACACTTAAAAACAGAAAATTTTATTTTCCAAACTCTAGGATGACGTGTTGTTAATACACACACACACACATACACACAGGGTGCCTTCTCCCAAGTCTGGCTCACATGCAGTCAAGGCTGGTTCCCCAGGTCCTCCAGGTGTGAGGCCTCTCCTCTCCCATCTCTTCCTCCAAGCCCAGGGTCTGTCCTGCCTCAGGGTCTTATTTGGGTGCTGAGAGAAGAGTAAACTGGCCCCCCGGCCCACCATGTGTGCCCTGGGCTTGGAGCAGAAGTTCCCCGGGGGCTGTTCTTGAAATGGGCGGACGACACCCACCGCGACAGCACAGCCACCTGGCCCCTCGCGGGCCCACAGGTGCTGCCGGCTTCGAAACTTCCCTAACAGACATGGTGGGACTGAGACCTTCCTGTCCCTCCCCTCCCCTGGACGCGGGGCCTCACCTCATCACGGGGAGGCTGCATCGGGCGATGCTGTCCCAGTCCCAAGGCTGCAGCAGGCTTCCTGGCTGGCCGGACAAATGGTTGCATTTGGTCTGGGCCTCTTTCTTCCACCATCTGCCTCGCTTACCTCACTGTTCCTGGGCGTCTGGGGCAGCCTGGGAGAGCAGCCAACAATATTTCCAAACACAGGGCTGGGTACATGTGCTGTGGTTCCACAACATGGGGAGGGGGGCAGAGACTCAGCCTCCTGTGGTGCTAGAACACTCAGCATGGCGAATTCCAGAAAAAAAATCACAAAGCAGCACCACCCCCCAAAGGAGACTAGAGGTATGTGAGGGGAGCTGGAGATGGGATGTGGGGAAGAAGGGAGGACCTCTTCTCCTCTAAACTTCTCAAAACAACACCTCCTGTCTCCCCTCACCGCCCTACCCCCCACAACGCTGCCTTTCCATCCCATCAAAATCGTGCCAAGGAAGTTGATGGCCTCTTCCGTGTTACATCCAATGGCCGCTCTTCAGGATTTATTTCACCACTGCTCTCTGTCCCATATGAAACCACTCCTCACTCCCTTTTACTGAAAACTCTCTACCCTCATGGTGACTTGGTTTGGGTTCTCCCGAAAGCAGGTGACAAGGCCTTGGGGGCGGGCAGTTCATTTGGGGTGTGGTCCCCGGCAGCGGGGGTCAGACGCAGGGAAAGGGAGATGAGGAAAAGGTGCTGGCCAGGGACTGGTTACTGCTGTGGGCATCTGGGAACCAAGGCCTCTTGGGACCCTTCATGGAGCTGCATTCAATGTCCCTCCAAAAGACACCGGGGGGGGTTCTACACCTGGACTCCTGTCCCTCACTGGGTGAGAGCCGCCTCCCAGGGCATTAATTAACACCGAGGCAGGAGTCATCAGGATGCAAGTAGCTATCCATGGCTGTGGTTGGAAGGACCGAGATTGGGACTATGGGCCCCAGCAGGCCCCTAAGATGGTGAGGGCCGCCCCCTCCTCTCAGAGATGCCGGGCAGGCAGGTGGTCTCATCTGACCTCACCACCTCCCTTCCTATCCCCCGTGTGTCTTCACAAGGCTCAGTGGACACACAATTCTATGTGCCAGGCAAGGACTTGTTATAAGAAACGATGCTGTAAGCCACCAGGAGATAAGCTGTTACACTGAGTGGTGCCAGGCTGGGCACGGAGGTGCAGGAAGTAGAAGGAGGAAGGGGAGGAAGCTGAGGACGTCTCTGTCCTTAGGGAATTGACAATCTAGCTGGTGGAGGCGAGACTAACAGCACAAGAACCCCTATTGAGAAATGGCGAGTGTTGCACCATCAGTGGGGAAAGCATGGGCTGTCTAGGAGAGGGGGGTGGGGGTGGGGGAACTGGCTCATCCCATGGAGAAAAATTAAATTGGACCCCCACATCCCATACACAAAGATGGACTCCAAGTGGACTACAGACTAAACAGGGAAGGCTAACCCTAAAGTTAGTAGGAGAAATTGGTGGAAGGAGATCTTTGGGACCTAAGGGATTTGGAGGGTCCCAAAATTTGGGATCTGACCCAAGGGGTTATTAAACACACCTCCAAAGGCACAAATGATGCAAAACCCTGACGCAGATTTGTGGGGACCAGAGAAGGTGAGAGAGGGCAGGCCTGGGAGCCACCTTGCAGACAAGGTGGCCCTGTCCTAGCCTCGCCTCGGCCCCTCAGCCTCCCAGGAGAGCCAATGGCAGTTAAAAGAGAGGCAAGGAGGGATGTGAGCCTGAGTCAGAGAAATGCCAAGAAAAAAGCCATCCGGCTCACTTTCTCCCACCTGCCAGGGCAGGCCAGGGCAGGAGTGGGATGGTGGCCTGGTGAACAGGTGCTTCACAGGACTGGACCTTTCTAATACAAAATGAGGCCAGACTTGCCTCTGCACAAAGGCCAGGGGACATTTTATTACCTAAGAGTGAGCAGATGAGAAGAGCCCACAGTCTCTCCTGGGGCCGAGTAATGGGCCCGGGGGTCCGGAATAAAGCAGTTTTGACCACTCCTTCCTGCCCATCGTGTTCCAGGACACGGTGACAGTGACTCAGCAGCTGCTGATGGATGAGCAAGATGCCGGGGCTCTGCTGTATTCAACCCCACAAGAGAGGCAGTGCCATCAGCTCCATTTTACAGATGAGGAAACTGAAGTTTCCAGAGCTGAAAAAGTTGCCCAAAGTCACACAGTGAGCAAGCGGCCCCGCTGGGGTTCCCTGAGTCAGAACCAGTGGCCAATGCTTGGGCCTCCTGATTTCAGTCCCCGCATGGCCCAGCGGCCCTCCTCCACCATGCTGGAGCCTCGCTCTGCTTTCCTGTCTCAGGCTTTTTCCGGAAACTTGTGAAGCAGCCCAGTCCTCATATAGGCCCAGTCCTAGGAGGTAGCCAGTGCACTTGAGGGCCACTGTGGAAGCATGTTCTCTGTGGTTCCCGGTTGGAGGGGGCCTCCAGAACCTACAGCGCCCAGCCGCTTGACTCAGCATCCACCCTTCCCTGTTTCTCTCCCCCAACTCCACGCCACTGAGTCTTGCAATCACCACCAAAATAAACCTCTTGCACCCAAGCCCTTGCTCAGGCCTGCTTTTGAGGAACTCAATTAAAGACACCTACCAAAACTACTAGGCGGGGCTCGCTGCCTGTCCATGCTCTTCCCAGTACCTGAAGCCAAGGCCAGCCATGGGAGGCCACAGCCCCGCAAACCTGCTCTTCCCATTGGAGGCTGCCAGTTCATCCTACCTTCTCCGAGCATGTCTACAAGAAAGCAAATTACCTTTCTTCACATTGATGTTGCTGAAACCCAGAAAAGAATTCTGCTTCAGGGTACTTTTTTCCCAAGGACACCCGGAGCCTGCAGGTGGCTGAGCTTCTCCCCTAATCCCGCCCCTCCAGCCCTTGGACCCCAAGGTTTCCTCTACCCAGAGCCCTCCCTGGGGAGACCACGTCCGCAGACAGAAGTCCCTGGAGGAGGAGGAAGTGAGAAGCTGGCAAGCACCAAAGGGACTACACTATTTTTGCTCCAGAACTTTACTGACTCACATTTTTCCAGATATAGATGAACTCTCCTAGCAGTGGGACCTGGGCCAAGGGACCACCCTGAACTCTGACCCAGAAATCAGCGAGTGACCAGTACCCAGAGCCGCCTGCAGCTCCAGCTGCCCACCAGGCTCCTCTCCCTCTCTGTCGGCCGCCCCAGCCCTTGGCTGGGGCTGCCACATTGCAGGACCTGCCGACTCCCAGGCCCCACTCTGCTGCTCCCTGAAGGCTGGAGGTTTTCCAGGCTCTCCCGGGTGCGAGGGGCAGGGCGGTGGTGATGGGGGTTATGGACCAGAAAGCTGCATCCAGGTTCAGGGTCTGGGGCTCCCCACTGCACCTATCGCCAAACCCCAGGGTCAGGATGGCCAAGGTGGGAGGCAGGACATGAGGGTTCTGGCTTCTCAGGGGCAGCAACGTCCCTGGCTCTGAATGGCTTCTCTTAAAACCTTCTGATGCTCTTTTAAAACCCTCTGATACTACTTTTAGCCAGGGTACGGACAGATGTGTAAAAAATTAAGGATAAAAAATAAACAGATAATGGGGGGATAACGGATACAAAATTGGGTAGATTGAAATATTAGAGGTCAATGACAGGGAGGGGTAAGGGGTAAGTGGTTTTTTCTTTTTTTCAATTTCTTTTTTTGGAGTGATACAGATGTTCTAAAAATCATCATGATGATGAATATACAACTATGTGATGATATTGTGAGCCACCGATTGTATACTAAGGGTGGACTGTATGTATGTGAAGATTTTTCAGTTAAAAAAAAATACATATATATAAAACTCTGCCCTCAGTTTTTCTTCTCCCGTCCTTCCCAAGCCTTCTCCCCTCCACACACGGGTGGGCGCACACACACAGTTTCTTGGCTCTTACCCCTATCACATGCAAGCTTTGTTTTCAGGGTTGACCTAACATGTGCCAGGCTTGCTGTCCGGCTCAACGAATGCGTGTTGAATGAATTGCACGTGTGGACACATGCACACGCACACACGCGCCACGGCATGACACGGCTCACTGCAATTCTCAATCTTGGCTGCATGCTGGAGTTCCCTGAGACATTTTTGCAAAGGACGGGGAGGGAGGCAGTCCCACTCCATAAATCCCATCGGATGGGTCTGTTCTGTCCAGCTAGAACATGCCCTGGGTCCCAAGGACTAGTACGCTGCGGGTACAACCACCAGCAGCCTTCCCTGGACAACTGCAGCAGCCTCCTCGCTGGCGTCCCTGCCTCCTCTCATCTCTACCACCATCTGTTCTCTACTTGGAAGTTACAGAGATCTTTTAAAAGTGTCAACCAGATCATGTCCCTCCCTTGCTTACATTCTTCCAAGAGTTCCCCCAGCCTGCCTGGAATAAAGTCCAGATGCTATATTCAGTTTACTGTACCCTCCTGTGGGAGCCATGAGACCTCCAAGTAGGGGCAACATTAGTGGACAAGGGGCCCCACCGCTGGGCTCTGAATTTGTTGCCATGTTGCACAGAGCCCACCTGCCACCAGCCTGCCCCAGCCTGTGCCTGGTGGAGATACCAAGGCAGCCCCCAGCCCAGGAGACACAGGACATTGTCTGTGTGCTGTGGCTCAAAGTCTCCCTGAAGGCCTGCCAGAACCTTCTTTGGACGGCACAGGGATGCAGAAGGCTCCATCCAAACCTCCCTCCTGGGGGAGTCAAGCATAAGCTTCTATAAAGAAACCCTCAGAAGTTTTAGCCAGTTTTCTCCTTAATTAACAAAGAGCTCGGTCTTCAGGTCTATAGTCTCATCCATGGAGCCCAAGGGAGGCAAGAGAAGTGCTCAGCAGAGAAGCCCTTCTCTACTCGGCAGAGAAGCCCCTCAGTATTGGGTGAGGTTTCCCTAAGCCAAAGACCCGGTGTAAATGTTTATCAAGGAAGTACTCCCGGAGGGGGGAAATGAGGGAGAAGCCAAGGGGGGGATGGGGGTGGGGGAGCGATTTCAGCCAAAATCTGCATGGGAATTGGCATCATCAAGGCACCAGGCCCCCAGGAAAGAGATCCCAAGGGACATGGGAGGGAACAAGGAGAGTGTAGAGCCCATGCTGCACCCTCCAAGAAAGGCAGAAGACTTGCCGCCACATTCGTTACTTGGGTGGCCAAGCTGACCCCATGGTCTGAAACAGGCACTGGCTGGCTTTAGGAACATCAGCCAGACCCCCAGCTAGTGGGCCGCCTGTCAAGGGTTCAAGTTAGTACTTCTACAAAAGTCCAGGCAGATAACAGTGGTTGTCCACAGACCAGGGAAAGGCCCCAAGCCAGTAGCCCTTGTGCCAAACTCTTCATGGAAGCCAGTGGGCAGCTTGCCATCTGGGGTTCCTGGAGGATAAAGCTAAAGAAGGTGACTTGGACTCACCCCAGATGCAAGGCCAGGAACCAAGCTGACCGGAGCCTCTAAAACACATCAGAAAGAGGATGCCTCTGCCCCTCTCGTCCACAGACACCTTTATCTTGTTTTTATGACCCCAAGCCCCCACACGTCTCCTTTCAAGGCCCCTACTCTCCCCACTGTCTTTTCTTCTGCTCTCTTCTAGGTTAGGGATGCCGGTAGTCCCAGAGCACTGCTCAGCCCACATGGGGCCCTTAGGGACAAAGAGGAGTTTGACTGTGACTTCAAGGAAGGGGCCAGAGGAAGGAAGGGCAGGTTACATCAGGCGGCAGCAAACTTTCTTCTGTAAAAGGCCCGACAGTAAATATTTTAGGCTTTGCAGACCATAGGGTCTCTGTCACAACTACTCAATCTGTCACTGCAGCATGAGAGGAGCCCTAGACAATAAATAAATGATTGGGCCTGGCTGTATTGTAATAAAACTATTTACAAATAACAGGCAGTGGGCCAGAGTTGGCTTGCAGGCAGAACTTGCTAATCCCTGCTTCACATGTTCACAGAATTCAATATGTTAGAACGAGAGGGAACTTTGAACATCATCCAGTCCAGGGATAATAAATAGGCTTCAATTCATCTGCCAACTCTGTTCAGTAGTGACTTCCTGGATCACTGTGTTAAGAAGGATTCTGAAGCCAACCCTTAGCTCAGAGGGAAAGCATCATCATTGAATTGCACCACATGCCACGAGCAAGGGAGAGAGGCAGTGGCAGCAGCAGGCCCTCTTTATGTTACTGTGCAGCAAAATGGAGAGTTGGCCTTATCCCACTGCTGTATCTCTGTACATCTTAACCAAATCATTCCCTCCAGCCCCTTGTGCTGAATTTCCTGGCCAGGCCCCTCCAGGGCAAAGTGACAGAGTCCATGGCCCCGGCCAGTCATCAGTTTCTGAGAACTGGTGTTTTTCAGGCTTTGGGCCCCTTAAACAAACATCATGTTGATGATGTCTGAAAACTTAGAAGGCTTCCTACCAGCCCCAGGTTTATGGAGGAGCATTAAGTGGTTCCAGCAATAAGCAGAGGCTTCCTTCTCTAACAGGAAATGTTTTGCAAGCACTACGGCCACTGCCTACAAGCCTGGTAGAGCTAAAGCCACATTCTGAAGCCTGGAGCCCTGGTATTTCTCACTCATGTGTCTATTTCCTAAGATTCCAAACGGTCACGATGACCAGATAATAATCTCCAGGGCCTTTGTTAAGGCCAGTTAAAAAGCAGCTGGAGTAACAACCCCTCAAAACAGGATGCCGGCTTTACTTTTGGAAGAAACCTTTTAAAACCCTGAACTGAAAAGGAAATGTCTTCATATAGACTATAGTGGTGAAGGCATGTCTATACACTTAGGCTGGATTGTATAATGTGTGAATAAACTTGTTTAAAAATTAAAAAACTAAAAATAAAACCCTGAACTCTGCAAACCACTTCATATGTTAAAAACATCAGATTGTCCACTGAGAGCAAGTCAGGTATTAGAGTCTTAAAATTGTTAGGACCTCAGTGTCCTTGGCCAGAAGATTGGTGTGTGTGTGTGTTTGTGTGTGTGTGTGTGTGTGTGAAATAAGAACACTTCAGTGGGAACCCCTAGCCCCGGGCCCACTCTGGGGAGCACTTACAGCTTGGCCGGACAATTCTGAGCTTGTCCATGGCTTCCTCCTTCAAGCTTCTCCCGTTCTCTGCCTAAAGGTGACTTCTAGGGCGCCCCATCTCCACACACACCCAGCATGCTCCACTCCACCCAGCGGGCCACACAGGTGGGAGGACGGGCCCCAGGGGCAACTGTGAGGGGTGGTTTGGCGCCACAGAACTTCATACGGTCTCGCTGGGGGACTTGGGCCCCTATGGCCTCCCTCATTAACACACCCTTCCTTAGGTTGCCTCCCTCCCCTCTTTCCCTCCTTCTCGGTGAGACGTGAGGTTCTCTCTCCACCCAAGCCCTGGCCCCCGCAGGATCCTAAACTGAGAAACAGCTACACTTAGGAAAGGGAAGGCTGGCAGGAGAACTCGGGTGCCCTCTTCGATGCCCGGGAATGGGATGGGAGGGTGACAGCTGCCTGCAGCCCCAGGGACCCTACAGGATGACAAGGCAGCAAAGAGCAGGAGGCATCCATCCGCTCAGCATGCTTTCCCATCCCCCTGGTTAGTCAGGTACACTTCCATCCCAGATTTGGTCCTGCTGGGACTGGAAGCCATGACACCCAGCCAGGCATGGGAGGACATGTGACCCAGACTAGCCAATCAGGAGAGTGCATCCTCCTGGACATTATGATTGGTCCAAACAGGCCCAATCAGGGTCCTCCCTGTGCTAATCCATTCTAGGTGTCAGCCCAGTTATTCAATCATCCAATCTGAGTGTGGCTGTGAAGGTATTTTGTAGACATGATTAACATGTACAATCCACTGACTTTGCATGAAGGAGATTATCCTTGATGACCTGGGTGGGCCTCACCCAATCAGTTGAGGATCCCTGAGGGAGAAGAGCTGTCACCTGTGGACTTCAGCCATGGCTCCTGCCACAGAACTTCCAGCCCTTCCTCATGATGGACTCGCAGAGACAGCCCCCACGGTCATATCAGCCAATTCCTTGCATTATATGGTTTTGCTTTTCTGGTTCTATTGGTTCTGCTTCTTTGGTGTTACTCTGGCTGATACACGACCTGAGATTGACATGGGACCCCGGGAGAGATGGTAAACTAGACAGATGCACCTGGGTGGTGGGTACCTGCCATTTCGTCTGCCACATGAACAGAACATGTTGCAGAATGGAAGTAAACAGAGATGAGCGGAGATGAGAGGTGGAGAGAGCATGCCTCCACCATTAGAGCTGCTGGAGCCAGCCACCCCTGAAGTGAGATTGCCTTTGGACCTGTGGTTCCTAGGGCCAACACATTCCCTTTCTGTTTAATCTAAGTTGGCTGTCACTCACAACCAAAAGTGTCCTGATAATAAGGAGATGTTAGTTGTGCCCACCTGGAAGGATTGCTCTTCCCAGCAAAAGCTGAGTTGCTCTGCATATCCCCTAACAGCTTGCGGCTCCAAGTACAAGCGGCTCTTTCTTTATTGATTAACATTAGAGGAAAACAAACAATGCCCCTTAATTATCAGCATCGCACAGAGCTGAGCAGAGGCTAAGAGAAGCAAAAAGCTACAGCTGTTCAATAAATTTTCCAAAACTTTAGTAGTGAGCTTTGAACAATTGCAGGACTGCAGACACAGGATCTAAGAAGTCAACAATTAGTGTTAAGTGACTTTCTAATGTGGACTTAGATGACAAAGAAGAAGGATTAGAGAAATCCAAAATTACGATACTTTAGCCACAAGGGATGATAATTTCACCAATTGGAGAGACTGAAGTTATCCATGCATCCATTCAGCCACAAATCCATCTACTTACTAGTGAACAATTATTTTAAAGTAATTTTTGGAATGTTTTAGTTTGGATTCCCCTAGAGGCAAACCCTGAGATAAGGATTCATTGTAACAGAGTGTTGCCTAGTCTGTTGTCAAAGGTTGACTCTGCCGTAGACCTTCTCATTCTTTCATTCCATGGTACTGTTTCAAATAGAATTTACTTGGTTGCAAGTAACAGGACACCCAATTAATAGTGGCTTAAGGAATAAAGATACTTAATGACTTCATAAAACAAGAATGCTGTGGGTAGCAGTTTTGATGTAACAGCCCAGTGATATCAAGAAGGGACATGGATATTTCCATCATTCCTATACTGCCAACTTCATGTTTTGGTTTGTAATTCTTTTGCTTATCAACTTATGGTCACAAGATGGTTGCCACAGCTCCAGACATCATACCCACATTCAAGGACGGGAGTACATGGGAGAGGGACATTATAACAGATGTTATTGGGGCTCCTTCCTTATCCTTCCACTATACCACTTCAGTGACCTCCAGTCAAATTCCAACTGCCTTTATTTGTTTACCTGATAGCTTTTTCCCCAAAACCACAGAAGGCTGCTCTGTCGATTAAGTCAGAAGTGGGCTCCCCCCGCCAAAAAAAAATGCATACCCAGCCCCCAGCCAATGACTGAGGTGAGGGATGGCATAAAAACCCCCATATCACTGAGGAATTACACCTTTTCCAAGACTTTCCTGCATGAATAAGGTCCAGTCACCCCCAGAAGTGACCTGCTGTATAACTCACCCTTTATTGGTAACTTCCTTTCCCTGACTCACTTCCCCATTCTCCTATCAAGGTTTTTTGGGATTACTTCCCAAAAAACTACTTGCCTTCTGATCCTTGTCTCAGAGAATGCTGGGGGACATCAGGGGGAGGGGATGGGTGGGCATGGGGGTGGCAAAGTAAACCAGGCCTTCCTTCTATCAAAGAGGGAAACTTTTCCCAGAAACCCTTCTCAATAGACTTCCCTGCATGTCTCCTTGGTCCCACAGGGGTCACATTCCCCATCCCCTGCCTCCAGCTTCCCCAGGGGAAGTTGACAAAGTGAGTATCTGGCAAAGGGAAGTAGAACAAATAGTCCTTCTGGAGTTGGTCTTATTGTTTCCTCACTCACCCCAAACTGGGGTTTTCTTAGTGAAAAGGGGAGTGGGCAATGGCTGTTGAGTGGGAAATGTATAGGATACCAGGTTCTGTTAAGTAATTTTAAATTGATGACTGAGAAAAGAAGAAAAAAGTCATATGTGATGGTTTGAAGCTGTCATGTGCCCTAGAAAAGATCATGTTCTTTTAATCCATTCCTGTGGATGTAGACCTACTGTGGGTAGAGACTTTTGATTAAGTTATTTCAACTGAATGTGACCCATTCCACTCAAGGTGGTTCTTAATCCTCTTATTGGAGCCCTTTATAAGAGAATAAAGACAAAAAAAAAAAAAGCCCCTAGAGAAGCTGAAAGAAGATACACAGAAAACAGAGAGGAAGCCCCTGAAGCCAGAAGTTGAAAGCCCTGAAACCCAGGTGAGAAGGATCAGCAGACACTGGCCATGTCCCTTCCTTTGTGACAGAGGTATCCCAAGTGTCAGCAGCCTGTCTTCAGAGCCCAGATAATATCCTGTTGATGTTTTAGGTTGGACATTTTCATGGCCTAAGAACTGTAAATTGTAAATTAAAAAATCCCCATTGTAAAAGCCAGTGCATTTCTGGTATATTGTATTTCATCAGCTTTAGCAAACTGAAACATCATATTTAGCAAACTTTTAGAAGACAGGAAACTGGAGGAATAATGAGTATGCTTGACAGTGGAATCAAGACCCTCAATAAACTTTACAGAGCAATGGACTGAAAATATCAGGATGAGGTTTAATGGGGGTTGACATAACTTCCTATAGCTAGGGCTTAAACAAAAAACAAACAAAAACTAAAAACAAAACACAAACCCTTAAAATAACTGTGCAAGTGCTATTTGGAAATGGAAAGCTTAGCAAGTACACACTGACAAAGACATATGAGATAGTTCTACATGTCAGCAGTGTGGCAGAGCTGCCAGTCTCCAACAGGATTAGAGGATAATTCAATGCAAGGGTGGCAGCAAGAGGGAGGGTGGTGAAGGCACTGTTCTCCCATCCTGGGTGGACTCTAGTGGGGGCACTGGCTCCAGCTATGGGCCTTACTGAAATAAGCAGTAACCAAATGAAGCATAGAGAGTAGCTAGGGTGTCAACATACCTTAAAGCCCCATGATGGGAGAGGAGGCATTTGCTGGAGGACTAAGGACATTTGGTATGATGAAGAGAAGACTGGAAGAGGAAAATGTAGCCAAGCTCAGGTATTTATTGTCATCTAGAAGATATATAAAACTGCTCCACAACTTCAAGAATTCTGCTAAAATGGTCTCAGTCAGTGTCCAATCAAGAAAACAAGAACTGATCTAGGTATTTCAAATGGAAGGAATTTAATATAGGGAACTGACTACAAAGGAATTGGAAGGACTGGAGGTGCAAACAGGAAAATGTTACAATAACCAAATGTTAATGCCTGTAGGAAGCTATGCCCATCTTCAGGGTTAGAGGGATAAAAGGGGACATGAGGTAACCAAGAGCTATTAGTCAACATGCCACTGGACCTGCCTGCAGGAATCCAGGAACCGTTATTTGTTACTGCTTCTGCTGGAGGGGCAGTATGACACAGAAAAGGATAAGATAAGCTTCTCCTTCTGTAGCCTTCCAATATATCTCCAGTGCCTCGCATTAGCTAAACTTAAGCAGAAACCAGCTGGCAAGAGAGCCTGGGGAATGCAGGCTGCAGTGTTCCAGCACTTTTTAAAAAAATTTTTATTAATAAAACCGATCAACATACAATATGAACATTCTTTTTTTCATCACATAGTTGTATATCCATCATCATGATCATTTCTTAGAACATTTGCATCAATTCAGAAAAAGAAATAAAAAGAAAACAGAAAAAAAATTCATACATACCATACCCCTTACCCCTCCCTTTCATTGATCACTAGCATTTCAATCTACTAAATTTATTTTAACATTTGTTCTCCTTATTATTTACTTATTTTTAATCCATATTAAAAATCCATATGTTTTTCTCATCTGTCCATAAGGTAGATAAAAGGAGCATCAGACACAAGGTTTTCATAATCACACAGTCACACTGCAAAAGCTATATCATTATACAATCATCTTCAAGAAACATGGCTACTGGAACACAGCTCTGCATTCTCAGGCAGTAGTGTGCCAGCACTTTTGTTGTAGAACAGACTATGGAGGACAGGAATGGGGCCAAGAGCAAATGACTGGTTCATGGTTCGGGGGAAAAATGTAGACACCTTGAATGAATATTTGAACAAATGTAAGGAAGGTCTGTCTAACATCTGTTAGACAGAACTGGACAAAGATTAAATGGAAGGAGGGAGGGAAGGGGAACAGAGGAAAGGAGGAAGGAGAACAATCCACCCTTGTCTGAATTCCTTCAGCAATGATAAGACAGGGGGCTTCCAATGTCTGATAGGACATTGGAGAAGATATCTTGTCCCTTCTATGCCCGAGAGTCTCAGGTTCTAGTGGTGTATTATCCACATTCACATTTCCACATTTGTCTTCTGCAGCATAGTTTTATGCATTTCACAGAGGTGTTGATTATCTTGCTCCGATTAGACATTGATCCCCCTGGGAACTGGGTTCATAGCTCACTTCTCAACCTATCACCTCCCAGCCTCTTGCTGCAGCTCCATTCATGTTATATCGCCAGGCTGGTTGGCTCCTCAGTACAGCAGTTAATTTAAAACCCCATTCTGCTCTCGAAATGTGCCCAGTCTTAAAGGAAGGATCCCTTCCAGAAAATGGACAAGCACCAAAAATAAATTATCCAGGCAAATAAAACCTCTTTCTTCAGCACAAAAGAAATTTAAGAGCTCATTAGTCTAGGAATAAGAAGTATTTTCCTGTATGTGAGGCCAGTAGGCAGAGCTGTGAATATTCATGAGCATGCTCCCTGCCCCTCCATCCTGAAGGGAAGGTGTTTGAAATCTTCTTTTAGGTACAACCCAGTAGGGGAAATGTATATTAACTATTGGTAGTCTGAATTGACCCAAAATTCTCTAAAAATGGGATTTCTGACATTTTTGATAGAATTTGCACTACTTTCTGACATGAGTTAATTCTTAATGAAGGCAATAAGAGAAAAAAAGGTCACATGATTTAATTTAGATCAGAAGCCTGAGATCAAGGAGATTGCTGGGAGTTTTCTATGTACTACTGGCCCCACCAGCCCTTAATAATAACTCTTTCTACCTTGGGTACAATGCTATCTTGCTATTCTTCACCACATGAGCTAAAAAAAATACAAGAAAAGGTGCTGCAGAAAACCCCATGAAAGTCAGACAAACACAGGGAGTGAAAGGGTTAGAGCATCCCAAATATCTTGTTAGGAACCTCTCCCAGGTCTCATGGTCCAAACCTTGAGTTCATTTCTCCCTTTGCAATTTCTTCCTTTTTTTCTTTCTTCTTTGCTTCTTTCCTCTGCCCCACCCCATCTCTCTTGCTCTCTCTCTTTCTTTCTCTCTCATTCTCTTTCTCTTCTCTTCTCTTCTCTTCTCTCTCTTTTCCTCCCTCCCTCCCTCTCTTCCTTCCTTCCTTCATTCCTTCATTTCTTGTTGGGTTAAGCCAGCAGTTCTCAACCTTAATTGCACTTTAGAAAATCTCCTAGGGAGCTTTTAAATATCATGATACCTAAGTCACACCCCAGACCAACAATCACATCTGTCTCTGGGGTTGCACCTAGGCATCAATGTTTTTTAAGCCTCCCAGGGACACTCCAATATACAGCCAAGGTAGATGTAGGAACTGGTCTCCAAGACTGCAGCCATCAATTCCTTCCTTTCCCAGTATGCATGTGTTTCTCCCATCCAGAGGTGGAGTATATTCCTCCACCACTTGAATCTGTACAGAAGTGATGCATATCAGTTCCAGGTTAGCATTTAAGAAGAGTGACAGTTTCTGCTTTCTTCCTCTTGAAACATCTGATCTTGATATTTTCCCTCTTGGAACCAAGTTCCCATGCTGTGATAGACCCAAGCTAGAAGGCTAGACCTCATGAGGTAGTGCTCTTCAACAGGCCCTGCTAATCTCCCAGAATGGATTGCCTTCCATGGGGATGAGCTTTCAGATGACAGTGGCTTCAACTGACATCCAACTCCAACCACATGAGAGAACCCAAGTGAGAATTTCCCAGCTGAGCCCAATTGACTCATAGGCTTTGGAGTTATTTTTATCTGTTATACAGCAAAAGTCAACTGGAAGGAAACATTTCCTAAGTTATTCATTGTCTTTAAGGGTTCACGAAAACATCTACCTCAACAGAGCCCCAGCTCCATCCACACTCTGAATCCTGCCCCCACTCCTACCTCTAGCTATGCCCTCATAAGAAGCATGATGGTCTGCTGGGATGGGACAGCAATTAGATCAAAGGAAAATCACTTTTTCCTAAGTAGAAGCTAACCAATACACATTCCTTTCTAGTCTAAAGGGGTATTTTTGCTGCATTTTAAATTTGACTATAAATATTACTAATTAATATTTGCATAATACGTTATAATTCAAAGAGGGCCTTTGGTCACATTACCATGTGATCCTACAATCATAGATCTACTGATCCCTCTTGGTCCTTCTGTAATACTGGAAGGTAAATATGAACTACAATTGTTTTGCAGAAAAGGGTACTAAAGTCTCAGAAGGTTATATGACTTTATCTACATGGTATAGCCAGGAGGTTGAAAATTTAGTCTAGGCTCCTAAGTCTAATCCAGGGTTCTTTCTACTATATCATCCTGCCTATCCATTTTGAAAAAAAAAAAGTCATTTGAAGTGTATGGCAGGGAGTTTACCTGCTGTCTTCTCTAGTAGCCTTGAGTTTACTTCTGCAGTTGATATGATATGAACAAGATTTAAAATGTGCTTGTGGGACTTGCACTCTTGTGACTTTTCATGGTAAGATTTTGCACAAGGTAGGCTACTGCTCTTTAGCCTGGCCCCCAGAATGAAGTCATTTGGAAGAGACTTGAACCCAAACTGGCCCAGCCAAGCTCACTCAAGGTCATCCAAACTGCAGCCCATCTATAGTCCTATGGATATAAAATAAAATGTTTTTGATGTAAGACATTGAGACTGTGGGGCTGTTTTGTTATGCAACATTATCACAGAAAAAAATACTGACTAATGCATCAACCATTCAGATAGCCAGGCTAGAAACCTGAATGTTCACTTCACTCCTGCCTCTCCCTCATGCCTCACATCCAATCCCCAAGCCTCTCGTCAAAGCTGTCTCATCCTCTCTAATCCCTCTGCCTCTGCCCTAATTCAGGCCACATCTCAATGAATTCTCAGCAGCCGTTCTGCATCCAGACTGGCTTCCTCACATCTGCTCTTTTTATTGTGGCCATGGTGATTTTTCTGAAATGAGTCAGATCACAACTCTCCCATACTTAAAATCCTTCCATTGTTGGTTTTAGTTAGGGGAGTGATGATGGGCATTAAGAAGGGAGCATGGGGGACATCATCAACATGGCAATGTTAAATGAAAAAAACTTCCCCAGAGATTTAGTGAATAAAAGGACAAATTTCACCTGCTTTGAACTCTGGAGTATGGTAGAGACTGGAGAACGATGCCACAAATACTGAACTGAAGAAACAGAAAAATGCCAGGTAAGAGAATTCCACCCCATACTGCTGGTAAGTTCCCCATTTCCCCTCCCCCTCACTCGGTCCTGTATGGCTCAGGACCCTCTCACTGTGGACAGAGACTGTAGACTGAGTCACAGCAGCAAGTCAGAACTGCACGCATATCCAGACGCAGGGACCTAAGTCTGCAGAGGCCCAAGGCAGAACGTGAGCTGCTGGAGAGTACCGCCCACAAAAAGGCCCTTGGGGGGAAAAAGAGAAAGAGAGGGAGAAGATCATAGAAAGGGTGATAAGAACTTTTATGATCAAGCCTGTTTCAGTCAGCTAGGCTACCCAAAGGTAAAATGAACTTTTCTGAAGTGACCCACCTTTCTGTATTGATGCCACCTATCTCTCTGGAGTGGAATACTGTGCCAGTTTGTAAAGGTTTATGTACCCTAGAAAAGCCATGTTTTAGTCCTAATCGACCTTGTAGGAGCAATAGTTTCCTCTAATCCCTATTCAGTACTGTATGTTGGAAACTTTAATTAGCTTATCTCCATGAGCATGTCACTCAATCAGTGTGGGTATTAAACTTGATTAAGTAGAGACATGTCTCCACCTATTCCAGGTGAGTCTTGATTGGTTTTATTGGAATCCTTTAAAAGAAGAAGCACTTTGGAAAAAACCAGAGAACAACAAGAGAGAAAGCCGTGAGATTCTGAGAGAGCAGAGAACACTGTAGAACCACAAAGCTGAGAGTCCACCAGCCAGCGACTTCTGGAGATGAAGAAGAAAAACACTTCCCAGGGAGCTACATGAAACAAGAGGCCTGGAGAGAAAGCCAGCAGATGCCGCCATATTCATCATGTGCCCTTCCCGCTGGGAAAGAAACACCGAATGCCATGGGTTTTCTTGAACCAAAGTATCTTTTCCTTGGATGCCTTAGATTGAACATTTCTATAGACTTGTTTTAATTGGGACATTTTCTTGGCCTTAGAACTGTAACTTGTAACTTATTAAATTCCCCTTTCTAAAATTCGTTCTGTTTCTGGTATATTGCATTCTGGTGGCTAGCAAACGAGAACAGATACTCTAAAAGGGGAGAAATCTGAGACACAAAAGCCTCACAGTAGGAAAAGGGTAAGGGGCAAACTAAACTCTATAAGAAAGGATGGATCTCAGAGCTGAAAAGTAAGGAAAACAGGGCACTGAGTGGGGAAGAGAATTAAAACAAATCATAAGATGTGGGGAGAAAAGTTCGTAAAAAACCTAGCAGAACAGATCAAAATTTCCAGAGAAGGAACAGAGAAAAGGAAATTCTCTCTTGGAGGTGAAATAATTGAACAAAAAGTGTCATCTTAAAAATTGTACTGCATATCCAGGGCAAGAAACAGATGAAGAATTGCTGAGAAAATTCTTCATTAAGCACGGGCTATTTTAAAGGTCCAGAATAAGTTAGACCAAGCATCAAAGAAGAGCCTTAACATGAAGGCTTGTCTAAAACCCTAGAAAAGAGGAAGAAACAGATTTTCCATCAAGAAAATCAGATATCTAGACATCAGCAAAAAAATCACAAATCATACTAAGAGACAGGAAGATATGGCTCTGTCTAGAGAACAAATTAAAATTTCAGAGGAGACTCAGAATTTGGAACAACTAATCAAAGATGTTAAAAAAAAAATTCCTAAATCAATTCAAGGAGACAAAGGAAAATATACATAAAGAGGTAAAGGATATCAGGAAGACAGTGTGTAAGCATAAAGAAGAATTTGAAAGTGTAAAAAGAAACAAGAGAAATTATGAAGATGAAAGGCACAAAGTAGAAATTTAAAATACACTAGCAGTATTAACAGTAGAGTTGAACAGACAGAAGAATCAGCAATCTAGAAGACAGGACAATCAACATCATTCAGCCAGAAGAACAGATAGAGGAAAGAATGGGAAAACGTTGGGCAGTGTCTCAGGGATTTGAGTGACAGCATGACGCACACAGCATAGGTGTCCTGAGTGTTCCAGAAGGAAAAGAGAAAGGAAAAGGGGCAGAAAAACTACTTGAGGAAATAACAGCCAAAATTTCCCAACTATTATGAAAGACATAAATATACATGTCTAAGAAGCACAACGTATTCCATACATAATAAATCCTGATAGACTTATTCTGAGACACATATGATCAAAATTTCAAATGTCAAAGAAAAGAGAGAAATTCTGAAAGCATCAAGAGAAAAGTGATTTGTTAAGGGGACCCTCAATAGGACTAAGTGCCACTTTCTCATCAGAAACCATGAAGGTAAGAAGGCAGTGGGATGATATATTTAAGGTACCGTAATGTTTAGGATCATGTGTCAACTTGGTCAGTGATGATGCCCAGTTGCGGGTCAAGAAAGTATTGACCTAACTGTTATTGTGAGGACATTTCATGGGACTTAAGTCATCAATCAGTTGATTGCATCTATGGCTGATTACTTCTATGATCATCTAAAGGGTGTGTCTTCCACAATGAGAAAATGCAACCAGCTGGATTTAATCCAATCAGTTGAAGACTTTTAAAGGAGAGGTAACAACTTCAGCAATCAGAAGAGAGAACTTTCGTCTATACTTTAGCCAGCCAGCCTCTCCTGGGTATTTATCAAAGCTCTCCATAGCTATTGCCAGCCTGTGGTCTGCCCTACAGAATTTGGACTTGTGTACCCCCACAGTTGCATGTGACACTTTTATAAAATCTCATATTTACAAGTATCTCCTGTTGGTTCTGTTCCCTAGACAACCCTGAATAAAACAGGTACTGAAAAAGAAAAACTGCCAGTCAAAAATTCCTTATCCTGCAAAACTGTCCTTCAAAAATGAGGGGGATTTAAAATATTTACAGACAAACAGAAACTCAGAGTCTTCATCAACAGGAGAACTGCCATACAAGAAATACTAAAGGGAGTTCTGCAGGTTAAAAGGAAAAGATAGGAGAAAGTGGCACGGAGTAGTGTGAAGAAATGAAGACCATCAGTAAAGGTAATTAAAAACTAAATGCAAAGCCCAATAGTACAGTATTCTCAATATACAACTCTACTCTTTAATTCCTGTAAAAGTCAGAACACAAGTAAAGGCATTTATTGTCTTGGATAAAGGCATTATCCATGTCTTGATAATGGACATGCAATATATAACAGGTAATGTGGGACCAAAACAACATCTAGAGGTGAAACAGAGGATATGAGACCAGATAATGTGTTTGCTATTGAAACTAAGTTGCTATCTTTTAAAGTTAGCAGCTAAAGTGTGATACAAAATAGATAAATGGCACCTCCTCAAAATTAAAAACTTTTGTGGATCAAAGGACTTAGTCATAAAAGTGAAAAGACAACCTACACAATGGGAGAAAATACTTGGAAACCACATATCTATTAAGGGTTTAATATCTAGAATATATGAAGAAATCCTAAAGCTCAACAATAAAAAGACAAACAACCAATTAAAAACTGGGTAAAGGAGGAAATACAAATGACTAAAAGCACATAGAAAGATGCTCAACATGACTAGCTATTAGGGAAATGCAATCAAAACCATAATGAGATAACATTTCACACCTTGGCTTTGATTTTTAAAAATCACAGGTGTTGGAGAGGATGTGGTGAAATAGAAACACTCATTCATTGCTGATAAGAATGTAAAATGGGTCAACCTTTTGGAAGGCAGTTTGGTGGTTTCACAGGAAGCTAAGCATAGAATTACCATATGACTTGGCAATCCTGGTACTACGTATATACCCAGAAGAATTGAAAGCAAGGACTCCAAAAGATATTTGCACACTCATATTCATAACAGCATTATTTACAATTGCCAAAAGATGGAAGCAATAACTCAACAGTCCATCAACCAATGAATGGAGAAACAAAATGTGGTATATACATACCATGGAATATTATTCAGCAGTAAGAAGTAATGAAATCCTAAAGCAACCAACAATATGGATAAATCTTGAGGACATTATGCTGAGTGAAAAAGCCAGGCACAAAAGGACAAATATTGTATCATCTCACTGATATGAACTAATTATAATGAACAAACTCATAGGGTTATAATCTAGAATATAGGTAATAGACTCAGGTAGAGAATGGGGCCTTGATACTTAATTTGTACAAAATTTCTATTTAGGTTGATAGTAAGGGTTGGGAAATGGATGGTGATGATGACAACACATTATTGTGCATGTAATTAACAGTGCTGAACTATGTTTGTGAATGTGGTTGAAAGGGAAAATTTGGGGTCGTGTATGTTACTAGAATGAAAGTTAGAAAATAAAGCATGGGACTGGATAACACAGTAAACCCGTTCACTGGGGCAAGGGACTGAGGTTAAAAGTACAAGAATGTTCTTTTGTGAACTAGAACAAATGTACGACACTACTACAAAGTGGTAATACTAGGAGAACACATGGGGAAAAAAGGCACCTAACGTAAACTGTGGAATATAGTTAATAGTACTATTTTAATATTCTTTTTTTCTATCATTTGTAAAAAAGGTACCAAACCAAAGCAAAGTGTCAACAAAGAGGGGTACATGGGGCCGTTGTATGTTTTACATGACTTTTCTGTAAATCTCCAGTTTTCTAATTTAAAAAGATAATGATAATTAAGAAAAAAAAAAAAAAAAAAGCAAGAAGGGAGCATGTCCAGTGGCTTCCATGTATTCAGGCCATCCCGATCCTTTGGAAATTTCCTCCACCCTGAACCTCACGTCGCTCCAGCCCCTGTTGTGTCGAGTGGGTGACTTCCTTGCAGGCACTGTCTCTGAACGCCCCTCAAGGCGGCTGGGTGTCTTGCTGGGTTCTGCCCTGCCCAGTGCCCGGGTTGCCCTGGGGACACTATTGAAATTGCCTGTGACCTGCCTGGCCCTCCCACACACTGTGAGCCTCTCAAGGGCAGGGCCTGAGTACACCGTACCTGCGTAAAGTCTGAGACATTTTCAATCCGAAGCCCTAAGCCCCTGCCCCAGTTAGTAAAGGAGTCCTTGGGAGCCAGCTCGTTCCGGCAGAGGGGGCTGCCCTCTGAGGGCTGACAGGGAAACTCAAGGCTTGAAGGAAAAGGATACTTGGGTGGCACAGCCAGGCCTGAGGGGAGGGAGAGAAGCTGGGTATGGGAGGAAAGGGAAGAAAGAAGGCAAGTTGGGGGAAGGAAAGAGCACAGGGTAGCAGGAAGGAAGGCCAGAGGGAGCAGGGAAGGGATTTAGAGCTATAAAGACGTTCTCATTTCCAAGTGAGGAAAACCAGGGAGAAAGGAAAAAGCAAGAGAGATGCCGACTTCCATCCTTGTTCCTCTCACCTCCCTCCTCTCCAGCCCCACCCCCCCACACACCCCCCACCTTACCCTGAGAGCTGGCACAGGCCTTGTGTGCAGTTCTGGGGTCAGAAACATAAATCTGAGGGTGGGAGGGGGGTGGGTCTCCAAGGAGGCCAGGCTGCAAAGGACCCAGGGCCCAGCCGGCTCCTCTCCTGCCACCCCAGGAGCAGGTCAATGATTCCAGAAACGCAAAGCCAGGGGAAGGCTGGGAGGCTGGGGCTGGGGTGCATCAGGGGGACCCCCACCCTGCCTGCTGCGGGACATGAGGAAGAGAGCAGTGGGGAGCCGCTGAGCTCCGAGCAGGAGCCACTCCAGGCCAGGTGGGGCCTGAGACTCTGAGGCCAGGAATGCAGCTGCAGAGCCAGCACGTGGGACCCAGCACGCCAGGGGTCTTGTCCCGAAGGAGACACTGAACAATGCAGCAGACCATCCTGGGACATCGGCATCTGGGCTCAGAGAAGGCCTCTCCCGGGACACACCTGGCCAGGACGTCCCACAGCCACGGAGCACCAGAATCCCCAGGATGGGAGTGGGGAAGGGGCTTTACAAATGGCAGCGCCCTGGTCCCCGCCCTGGGGACCCCAATCCAACAGTGCTGGAGTAGGGCCTGACAAGCGAGAACTCTTTAGGTTTCCAAGGGGTTACTGAGAGTCAGCACATTTGGGAATCACAGAGCTCCAGCAGGGATCGGCAAACTTTTTCTGTAAAGAGCAGGAAATGAAATATTTCAGGCTGAGCCTAGCCATGGGCAATATGTGAATGAATGGGTGTGGCTGTTTCAACAAAACTTTATCTGTGGCCACCGAAATTTGAATTTCATATAACTTTTACATGTCCTGTTTTTTGTTTTTGTTTTTGTTTTTTTTTTGCCACTTAAAATGTTTTTTAAAAATCCTAAGCTCAAACAAGGCATCGGCAAAGTCTGAAACATGTTCTACAACTAATTGTGCTGTGCTTTGAAATTTATAGCATTTTTGTATATATGTTATTGTTCACAAAAAAAGAGACAAATGTCGATTGTGATGATAAAAAAGTATTTAAGCACTCTCGCCTCCTATATTCTGGAGCAGCTAGAAGGAAAAATATGGGAGGATGGTATGGCAGCCAATGACAAACTCTGGGATCTGTCCTGTAACCACTTTTTGAAGAGTGCTTTGAAAACTATTGCTTTTTTATTTCTTTGCTTTGTATGTATGTTATACTTTACAATAAAAAAGTTAAAAACAACAACAACAAAAAAAAACCCCCACCAATATGACCACTGTGATATGGGAGACACAGGTGGGCAGGGTTTATGTCTCCTCTCCAAGCTGTGGTTCTTTAGGGAGTGCAGGATGATGACATAGGATACCAGCAGGAGGATAAAGTTTACAGGCAGTTGAACCCACTGCTAGCAGCTACAAAAAGCCCTAGAGTGTGGGTGTCAGTGCAGGCAAGACTAAGCAAAGGGTTCAGGTCACACATGAAGTGATCTATGATTTTAGGGCCACATGAGGGTATGTATGGTTGCATGAAGAAAACCTCCCACCCATAACACTCGCACGAAGAGGCCACACAACTGCCAGTTCACTATGATTGCATGGTGCAAGGGCTTGCATATGGCCACACGGTGGTCATAGCCATCACGGTAAGCAGGATGATCTCAGCTGCTCCAAAGAGATGCTCCCCAAAGACTTGGGTCGTACATCCATTGAACGAGATGGTCTTCTTTTCATGGAGTTAATCCACAACTAGTTTTGGAGTATTGACTGAGGAGTAGCAGGCATCTATAAAGGAGAGATAGGCCAGGAAGTAGCACACAGGGGAACCCAACAGTGGGATGGTAATGATGGCTATCACCATGACCATGTTTCCTACTACAGCAGTGATGTGGATGACAAGAAACACAGCAAACATGATTTTCTGCATCTCTGGATTTTCTGTAAGTCCCAGTAAAACAAACTCTGGTGCGTTGTTTCTATTCTCCATGAATTTAATGTGGCTCTTAGTTACATTACCTGAAACAAAAGAATTTTATTAATACAACCTTGAATTTACTACACTTTCCCATAAGAAATACTAAACATCTGAATTCTAAAAAAAAAAAGGCATCAGGTCAGATTTGGTCCATGGACCATGGTTTGCTGACACCCAGTCTAAATCAGCATGGCTATGAAGAAATAAGCATATAAACCGAAAGTGTTTAGGAATTTTTAGAGCAATCTGATGTTGCTATGACATCCAGGCGTGCTTATTGAACAGGGCACAACCCAGCTCGGGCAAAGGGGTCCCCACATGTTGGTGGGGGGGAAGGGTTTGGGGGGCCGCACACGTGAGCTCCATCCTCGCCAGGCATGGCAGGTCCACCTGGTGACAGTGATGGGCTGGAAATATTAACAACTGCTCCTTCACCTGCTCCTTCACCCTGCAAGGTTTCAGAAGCAGTGATTTAAATCATCCCTTTCAATTCAGGGAGAATTTGAATCACCCCACCATAATCGATAATCCCCCCTAAAATCTATAATCATAATTACAACAAACAAATACACAAAACTAATCATGGGGTGGGGAGGAATAAAGCAAAATATTTTACGAAGATTCTTTGAGTGACACAACAATGCATCTTTTTTTTTTTTTTTTTTTTTGGTATTCATCTGTGTTTCCCAAGTTTTCATTATAGAACATGAGTTAATTTTATAGTTGAGACTTTTTTGTTTTGTTTTAAGAAGAGGCTTTCAAAAAACGCCCTGGAGAATAATTTCCCCATTTGATATCTCTTCCAGGGTCTCCCAGCCCTTCTGTCAGAAAGTTCTTTTTCATATGTAATCCACTTCTAGAGTGATCGGAGAGGAGAAAGAAGAAAATGAAAACCATATGTGCCCTCCTTGACTGCAGATTCCCGATTCTGGTCATTCTTTGTTATTTTTAACATGAGGCTCAGGGCAGGGGTGGTGGGTGATGTCCGGAGATGCCATAAAGAGTCACGAGACTGTCAGGACACCCGAGAGCTTCCTACACTGACACTCGGGATTCCAGTGTGTCGGCCGGACTGCACGCCTGTCACTCAGGGACTTGGGGCAGGAGAGCGGGACGAAGCTCAGGGCTGAAGCGCCTACACCTAGGAAAAGCAAAGCACAGGACCAGGGACCCCCATTATCCGGTAGCTTATTCATCGGGAGAGCCCTGTCTGGGTTGTCAGGTTTACTGAGCCTCAGTTTCCCCCAGGGAAGAGGGGGGCCACGGAGAGGGAGGGAGGCAGCACGTGGGACAGGCTCCCCCCACCCTGGGCAGGCTCTGAGAAGCTCGTGAATCCTGCTTGCTCCCAGGACCAAGGTCCAATCCTTATTGCCTGCCAGAGGGCAGGATATGAAGGCCTCTTAACTGATAGCAATTGACAGTCTTTGTAACTCAGACCCACCCCAGAGAAGACTGAGTCACAGGGAAAACCATGGATGTTGCTCCCTGAGCTCCAGCATGGAGCTGCTGGACTCCAGGCTCGGCCATCTCGGGGGCACCCAGCGAGGCAGAGGCTCTGGGTCAGGCTTTCCTTTGTTCAAGAGCAACAAGGTCCGGTTTGGTGGGTGGCTACTTAAATTTCCATTGCTTGAAATTAGACGAAATTAAAAATTCATTTCCTCGGGTGTGTTAACCGCTTGTGGAGGCTCCGCTGCGCCCAGGGTGGCGCCTGTGTTGGGTGGCGCAGACGCAGGGTTTCCACTCCTGCAGAAGGTTCCACTACACAGCGCCGTCCTCCGGGGTCCTCCGGAGTCCCCCGAGGATGCCCCTACACCCAAGAGAAACCTGGGCATTGGCAAACGTGTCCTCTTGTCTTTGCAATAACCCCTTCCCTGGGTAACAGCAAAACTCTACAAATCCCTTCCAGCGTCTGGGCTGCTTTGGAGCACGACTGTGGCCCCTCCGGGTCCAGACCCCGAAGCTGAAGGAGGCTCTGCTCGCTCTTTAACGGTTCTTACAAAGTCACCAGTAAAGAGGTGGCACCTCTTATTTTTCCACATGAAACATTTTTAAGGAGTTCTGGTTTCAAAATGCCTAGGTGTCATTCCCAGGATGGGAAGACAAAGGCAGCTTTTGAAGGGTAAGCACGGCTGGGGGGCCCGCGAGGGCAGCTCTGGGCAGGCCACGTCAGACTAGGGGTGCCCCCGCCACACCCCAGACTCTAACTGGGACTCCACAGCCTCTCGGTTCTGGCTCGGAGACCGCAGTGATGCCAGGAGACCCACCGGGCGCCTCGAGATGGCAGGACAGCCCCTCTCCACATGGTGGCCATGAAAATGGGCTTGTACTAGGTTATAAAACCCTTCTCTCTCCCCAAATCCAGCTGAGCTTTCCCCCACCTTCCCTGGAGGGCTTTCAGCAGCTCCTTTTCTTTTTTTTTTTTTTT
>PVIY010016991.1:0-50443 GCA_004026745.1 Myrmecophaga tridactyla
TTTCCTTCTTTCTACACTCTTCTCCACACCTCTCTCTTCTGTCTTTTTGTATCTGTCTCTAGTGCTCCCTTTAGTATTTCTTGCAGAGCTGGTCTCTTGGTCACAAATTCTCTCAGTGACTTTTTGTCTGAAAATGTTTTAATTTCTCCCTAATTTTTGAAGGACAATTTTGCTGGGTATAGAATTCTTGGTTGGCAGTTTTTCTCTTTTAGTAATTTAAATATATCATCCCAATGTCTTCTCGCCTCCATGGTTTCTGCTGAGAAATCTACACATAGTCTTATTGGGTTTCCCTTGTATGTGATGGATTGCTTTTCTCTTGCTGCTTTCAAGATCCTCTCTTTCTCTTTGACCTCTGACATTCTGACTAGTAAGTGTCTTGGAGAACATCTATTTGGCAGATCCACCAATTTTAACATTTTGCCACATTTGCAGTATCATTCTATCTATCCATAAGCTACCTGTTGATGTGTCTGTATCTATTTATTAATCCATTTTATGAACACTTGAACGTAGATTGTATACCTCATGTTCCTTAAATACTTAATACTGCTATGTACTTTTCCTAAGAACAAGGATATTCACTTATGTAAACACCTTAAATGGAGTTATCAAGTTCATATGGAATTTAATTGTCATTCTCTTTAGTTGCTCTTTCTTTATTTGTTTTGTAATTTTGTAATTTTGCTCTTTCTTTGTTTTGTAATTTTTTATATATAAATAAACTTCCCCATCTCAACCACTCCCAAGCATACTGTTCAGTGGAATTGATCACATTCACAACGTTGCTGTACCCTCACTACCTTCCAGTACTAAAACTTTCCCATCTCCCCACACAGAATACCTATACACATTATGCATTAATTCCCTATTCCCCTTGCCCCACCACCTGTGGCAACCTATATTCTAACTTCTATCTCTATGGGAGCTTGCATATTCTCTGATATTTTCTTTGTAGTTACCATGGGACTTAAATGTAAGTTCCTACATCTATAACAAACACGTTTGCTTTGGTACCATTTTAGCTTCAATAGTAGAACTTTATGTAGTTCTTGTTAAAAGTTATATTTTATACATTGAGTCTAAAACCACTGATTTATCATCATATTTTATACATTTGCCTTTTAGATCCCATAGGAAGTAAAGAGCGGAGTTACAAACACAAAATACAATAGTACTGGCATTGATATTTAGTCACATCATTATCCTTACTGGAGATCTTCGTTTCTTCATGGGACTTCAATGTATTGTCTATTGTCCTTTCATTTCAACCTTGAGAACTTTCTTTAGCATCTCATATAGGGTCAGTCTAGTCATGACAAACTCCCTCAGCTTTTGTTTATCTAGGAATGTCTTAATCTTTCCCTCATTTTTTTTTAAAGCTAGAGATTTATTCTTATTTTGTGATTAATACATCTTCAAATTGGTTATGAAACTATCCCATACTGCATACCATTCACAAAGTACCAAAGTTTTAAACCAGACTGAAGCATAAGACAGAAAGAACAAAGACACATGCATATCATCCTTGACACATACATATCATCCTTAACAACTTACTCTAGTGTTCTAGCTTGTTAAAGCTGCTGGAATGCAATATACCAGAAGTGGGTTGGCTTTTATAAAGGAAATTTATTAAGTCACAAGTTTATAGTCCTAAGGCCATAAGAATGTCCAAACTAAGGCATCCAGGGAAAGATACCTTGACTCAAGAAAGGCCAGTGGGTCCAGAACACCTCTGTCAGCTGCTGGTCCTTTGACTTCTTGTTTCAAACAACTTACCCAGGGGCATTTTCTCTCTGCATCTCCAAATGTCTTGGTCTTGTGTTGGCTCTGTCAGCTCTGAAGCTCTTTCCAAAATGGTTCCCTCTTAAAAGACTCCAGTAAGTGACCCACCTTGAATAGGTAGAGGCATATCTCCATGGAAACCACCAAAAAAGGTCCCACCCACTATTGGGTGGGTCATATCTCCATGTAAAATAACTTAATCAAAACAGATCCCACCCAACAATATTGAATGAGGATTAAATAACATAGCTGTTTTGAGGTACACAACAGTTTCAAACTGGCACATCTAGTCATGCCTCTGTTTTGACCTTTGTACATGTCTTTCTCCTAGGGAAAGTGTCAGAATAATGCATAGATTGGTTCTCCCTCATTTTTTTTTGTGTGTGTACTGTATGGTGGGGTCACATTTCATTATTTTTCCACATGAGTACCCATTATGCAGCACTATTTGTTGAATTTTTGTTTGTTTGTTTTGCTTGGTTTTGTTTGTTTGTTTTTTTGGGGGGGAGTACATGGACCAGGAATTGAACCTTGGTCTCCTGCATGGCAGACAAGAATTCTACCATTGAACTACCCTTGCACCCCTATCCCTCATTTTTGAAAGGTGGTTTTTCCAGGTATAGAATTCTTGATTGATGTTCTTTTTGTGTTCATCTATCATTTTCCTGATTTCCTTTTGTTCTTTGTCCATGTTTTCCTTTAACTCTATGGGCATATTTAGGATAATTTTTTAAAAAGCCTGTTTGGTAAATCCCAGGTCTGGTCATCCTCATTGATGGTTTCTAATACTTTAATCTTCTTTGCCTGGGTCATTGTTTCCTGTTTCTTTACATGTTTTATAACCTTTTGTTGAATGGACATTTTGATATTTTAATGTGTTATCACTAGAATTTAGACTGAGGTGTCTGTTCTTTAAGTTTGTATCCAGCTACTGTTATGACATAGCTGTCCTCGAATGCCAGGAGCTAACCAAAAAAAAAGAAGAGGAAGAGAAAGAAGGAAAAAAAGAAAATATCTTTCCCAGTCTTTGCAGATTGACCTGTGCAAGTGCTTTCCTTCAAGCTTTACCCATATAATAAGTTAGAAAATAGCTCCAGGCCAAAGCATAGGGCCCTCCCTGATCCTTTCTATGTATGGATCTTGCCTTGGGCCTGTACTTGTGGCCCTAGGAATTCACCTATTTACATAGATAGAAATGTTCCCTCTTTCCTAGGAAACAGTTACCTCATGATCCTGGGAACTGCACTGTATGTACGAACAGCCAGCAATCCCTTGCCTCAGGCAGCACGACTTCTGTAGGAGAGCTTGGTGAGCTGCCTTCTATACCAGGGCAAATTCTGGGATGGTGAATCCCTCAGGACACCACCAGACAGGCTGTGCCAGAATACATACTCCCAGTATTACTGGTGGGTTGTCTTGCTCCCTCCAGAACCAGGACCAGGGATCTGTAGTTGAAGTGCGAGATAGCTCAGTGCCAAGCCTGTAAGGGGTAGAGAGGGGCCAGCCTGGGTACCCTGAGATCCTACCACTTTTTTTTTTAAACACCATATTTAACCCAGTTTTTACTCAGTTTACAACAGCCAGGATTCCAATTTAGTGCTTTATGTTTGGTTGGTTTTTCGTTTGTTTGATTGCTTGTTTGTTTGTTTGGGAAGTACATGGGGTGGGAATTGAACCTGGGTCTCCCACATGGCAGGCGAGAATTCTACCACTGAACTACCTTTGCACTCCCACTATCCTACCACTTTTAAGTGGCCTTTTTCTTGATTTGGCTCTCACCCTGGTACTGCAGTCCATTGTTTTTTTGAGCTTTGAGAAAGATGTTTCCCCTGGTTCTTGTTGTTTGTTCAAAGATTCTGTGGGAGAACAGAGCCCTGAAGTGTCTCACTCCACCATTTTGAGCAGGGCCTATTTTTCTCTCCTTTGAAGCCCTCCATCAAATTGTATCTAAGAACCCCAGGATTCATGGACTGAATGAGTCAGACCTAAATGAAAGACAACCCCTCTGATCATTGCCACCTTGTCACTACTGAAGATTAGTCATAGCAAGGGATAGAGTGATGTTCCAGGGTTACCACTCTTTTTTTTTTACATGGGCAGGCACCAGGAATCGAACCTGGGTCCTCTGGCATGGTGGCATGGCAGGTGAGCATTCTTGCCTGCTGAGCCACTGTGGCCCACCCCAGGGTTACCACTCTTTATACTCATACAGCTGATTTATACTCATGGACCCAGCCATTGTCCCAAAGTGAGTCCCCATGCCAAGGTAGTTCTAGTTTTAGGCACATACCACCAAACCTGCTGTGCCAGATTATATATATCAAAAATGGTCACAGCATTATTTCTGGCTCCACATGTTCTTTTAGAATCCTGCCATCCCTCCCACCAAAAGGCAGACTATAAATACTTTCCCTTTTCATATGGGCCAACCCTAATGACTTCCTTCTGACAAGTCAGATGAGGTAGAAGTGATGCAGCATGACTTCTGAGGTTAGGTTACAAAAGGTGATGTAACCTAACCTGCTTGTCTCTCTGGATGTGCTCACCCTGGAAACACAGCCATCATGTTGTGAGGAAATCCACGTCACATGGGGAGCCCACAGGTAGCTTACAGCTGATGACAGCCCGCATCAACGGGTAGATGTGAATGAGCAAGCCCACAGATGATTTTAGCCCCCAGCATTCTAGTCTCCCAGCTGAGACATTGTGGAGCAGTGATAACCAGTCCCTGTTATGCCATGATGGAATGGAGGACTCACAGAATCTATGAGTATAATAAATGGATGTTTTTTTGCCTCTGAGTTTTGAGATAATTTGTCAGTAACTGGAACTCTCACCCTCCACCTGTGATAGCATCAGCCCTACCACTAGTGCAGATGCTCCCTTCCTTGTTTTTAAAAGTCTAGTCAAAGGTCAATCTTTGCGAAATTTTGACACTTCCTAGGAAGAATTCATCTATTTGCCCTCTGTTCTGACATAGTGTTCATCATATTGTGTCTGCCTCCCAGGTAGACTGTTAGCTCTCTTGGAAGACCGAGCTTTTATTGCAATTTCTCTCTCCACAGGAACCTTCTATGTGGTAATGACCATGGTATCTTAGGTATACACTGCATGAACCATAGAATCAAAATTCAAACCTCTTGTGCAGAGTGAGATATTTTCAATAGCTTTGTCTATGTAAATATGTACCTGGGTGTGTATGTATGTATTTTTCTTTAAAACTATTCCTATGTTTCCTGTTATTTATGAATATAACCAAGAAGATATGGAACCCATACCAGAAACTGAACACAGAAGAAGCTTTAGAGATGGCACAGTTTTACCTCTTCCTTGGAAGACTTCAGTGAAAGAGCTACAGGACAGAAATCACATGCATGGAATGTGAACAGCTTCCCTTTCCTATCATGTGCTGATCAGAGCCTTTGGTTTGAAAGTTCAGCCCATGATCCTCCTCACGTACTTCCCCTTCCTGTGGCTTCCGGTTGCTTTAGCTCGGCCAGCAGAGTAAAGTATGGCAGAAATTCCTAAGACTTAAATTTCCCCTTCCACATGCTTTTTGTGGTAGTCCCAGACTTAGTAACACCTATTCTGGAGTGCCAAAGGTGCCTGACTCCTTGGCTTGATGGAAAGAATGCTGAACCAGGAAATAGAAGGCCTGGATTCATGTTCCATGTCTGTGCCTCACTGGCTTTGTAGCCTTGGCAAGTCATTTTACTCCCATGTTCCACTCTTCACTCACCCCCAAAATATCTTCATGCATTCTAGCTGTTACAAATGCATTCTGTGGGCAGTGCAAAGGTGGCTCAGTGGCAGAATTCTCACCTGCCATGCCGGAGACCTGGGTTAGATTCCTAGTGTCTGCCAATGCAAAAAAAAAAAAAAAAATGCATTCTGAATTATATACTTATAGAATGCATGCATGCCTCCCCTTCTCCCCAGATTAAGACTATTAGCCATTCATTCACTTATTGTGAATTAGTTTAATCAGATTGCAAGGGGGTGTTAGACTATTTTGCTATATGGAGAAGGCAGGCCTAGAAGAGCTCAGGAGTAAAAGGGGTAGATAGAGCAAGGAGAATCTTTGTTAAGCAATACAGCACTTCACTGGCTTCTAGGAGCAAGGGAGAAGAGTCAGGAGCTGAGAGATTGCCAGTAAAGTTAAACTACCTTTGTAGTTATACAGGAATATAATCATGAAAACAGTATAAGCTGGGGTGCCTTTGTGAGGTAGAGGATGGGTACATTTCCTAGACTTGGAAACCAACCTAGATGGCTTGGTTTTGGGAAGAGGGGTTTGGGGCTGAGACCTCTCACCTAGTTCTGTATTTTCTAAGACTATAGCTGTATCTCAGTTAGGAGTGAATTCAGCTGTAAGTATTAGAGGCCCTGAAATAGTGACTAAATAAGACTATTTCACATATGAAAAGAGTTTAGAAGTAAGCAGTCCAGGGCTGGTATGGCAGCTGCATGGTCATAAGGGACCCAGGCACTTTGTGGCTTTCTACTCTGCCATCCCTTGGGTATGAGCTGAATCCTTATGGTCTAAAGTAGCTGCTGGAGCTCCAGCCATCACATACTGGTTCCCAGCAAAAGGGTGGAAGGACAAGAAGGCCCATATACCACCACCCCTCTAAGACTTCCCAGAAATTTCATTCAAACCTTCAGTTTACTCATTGGCCATAACTTAACCTAACTGCAATGGAGTCAGACAAATGTAGTCTTTTAGCTGGGAAGTGATGTGCCAAAAAAACCCTGGGATTCTTTTAATTTGAGAGAGAATTGGAGTGTAGATATTTGGTTGGCAGCTAGAACCTCCACCACACCAGCCTAAAAGTTGGTGGCAATCATTGTCACTAGAAAATCCAATTCATTCAGCCACACATTCCATTAGCATTTATTGTGCAGTCATAATGCAACAACCACTTTTACTTTAACTCATTTTGATGAGTTAAATTCTGACTGACCAAGCCAGTCGGAATTTAATTTTCCCAGCAGAGGTCATTGACTTTGGCATGAGCATGCAATTCAAGTGAGCCAGTCAGGACCCTCCATGGGACTTTTTTTCTGCCAGGTGCCTCAGGAAATAATATTTCTACCTCCTAGGGTTACTAAATTGAGAACCTAAAAGTATGGAACTGCTGGTGAGTGCCTGTTGGAGGGAACTGGGCATACTTGAAGCTAAAACTCAGAGTCAAGCAGAATAAAGGGATGGAGAGACTAGGGCCTCGTGACTGTTTATTCTTAGATCCAGTCATGACCAGAGCCAGATCCTCCTTGGACCTTCCAGTTGTTTGGGCCAAACATTCCCTTTTTGCTTAGGCTACTTTGGGTTGGTTTCTGTCCACTTGCAACCACAGGTCCTGTCTAGTATTTTTCATGAGACAGAAGTTACTGTGCAAAGGAATGTAGGGTATTGTCTTTGCCTTCCATAGTCATCAATTCCCATTTTAACCTGCAATTGGGAGAAAACTATCTAAATTATCAGTGCAGGAGGTTTCATCCATTTCCCAAATTTGGGCCTTCTCACACTTTATTAGTACTGTTCCTGCTGCGTGTAAGATTTGTGCCCTTACTCAGACCTCACATGCTTGTGCTCTTAAAATAGCCATGACCTTCTGCAGAAGGGGAAATCTCGGTCATATCTTGTAGGGGGAGAGAGGAGGTCATGACATTTTAGGCAACGCTGAGAACCCAGAAAATATGGAATGCTGCGTGAATATCTATTGTTTCAAACTGAAGGGAACTGTTTCCCTGAAAGGAAAAATGTTTGATTTAGTACTAAGAATAGAGCAAGAGAAACATCTGCCTAGTGCCTTCAGCTGAGAAATGAATTTCATTAGAGTCACAGTTATTGTCTATTGTTCCCATTGGTTGTTCTGAGATCTGATTTTCACTTCAATTCTCACAGTCGGCATTATTATTTCCCTTTGTGTAACTTTTGGGAAAAAATTCAGTTATGAATTAGATTTTGTTTTTAGTTCCCAGCAAAGAGAGACCTTTTTTAAATGCAGTAGGAACAGACTTGGAACAGAATGCTTAAATCGCAATGGAATATCCTTTAAGAGTACTTTTGAGTCCTCTGCTTTTTATTGTCTCAAACTCTGAAATTTCATGACTTTTCCCTTCCTAATTTAGAAGGGAGTGCACCTGCTGCCTAAACCCTTTGATTTCCTTTAGCTCAGGCTTCCTCTTTTGGTTTTAACCCAGAGATATGTAAATCTTAATCTGTTTGTGGATTAAGAAACGTAGGTCATTCCTGGCAACGTGGAACAGAAATCCGAGAATGAGCTGGGACTCAGCATCAAAGGATTGAGAAAACCTTCTCGACCAAAAAGGGGAAGAGCAAAATGAGACAAAATAAAGTGTCAATTGCTGAGAGATTCCAAACAGAGTGGAGAGGTTATTCTGGAGGTTATTCTTACGCATTAAATAGATATCACCTTTTTAGTTAAGGTATAAAAGAGAGGTTGGAGGGAACTGCATGAAAACGTAGAGCTGTGTTCCAGTAGCCATGTTTCTTGAAGATGATTGTATAGTGATATAGCTTTCGCAATGTGACTGTGTGATTGTGAAAACCTTGTGTCTGGTGCTCCTTTTATCTACCTTTCAAAAGATGAGTAAAACATACAAAAGAAAAATAAATAATAGGGGGAACACTGTCTACGTGGTACATGACTCGCAGGGGTGTGCACCTTCCTGGCAGTGTGGGACAGAAATCCTAGAATGAGCTGAGACTCAGCATCAAAGAATTGAGAAAATCTCAACCAAAAGGGGGAAGAGTGAAATGAGACAAAGTGTCAATGGCTGAGAGATTCCAAACAGAGTCGAGAGGTTATCCTGGCGGTTATTCTTACGCATTCAGTAGATATCACCTTGTTGTTCAAGATGTAGCAGAGAGGCTGGAGGGAACTGCCTGAAAATGTAGAGCTGTGTTCCAGTAGCCATGTTTCTTGATGATGATTGAACAATGATATAGCTTTCACAATGTGACTCTGTGATTGTGAAAACCTTGTGTCTGATACTCCTTTTATCTACCATATCAACAGACGAGTAGAACATATGGAATAAAAATAAATAATAGGTGGAACAAATGTCAGAATAAATTTAGTTTGAAATGCTAGTGATCAGTGAAAAGGAGGGGTAAGGGGTATGGTATGTACCTTTTTTTTTTCTGTTTTCGTTTTATTTCTTTTTCTGAATAGATGCAAATGTTCCAAGAAATGATCATGATGATGAATATGCAACTAAGTAATGGTATTGTGAATTACTGATTATATATGTAGAACGAAATGATCAAAATAAGAATGTTTGCATTTATTTGGTGGGGTTTTTTTGGAATTTAAAAAATAAAATAAATAAATTATAAAAAAGTAAAAAAGAAATAATAGGGGGAACAAATGTTAAAATAAATTAAGTAGATTGAAATACTAGTGATCAATGAAAGGGAGGGATAAGGTATGGTAGTATGAATTTTTTTCTGTTTTCTTTTTATTTCTTTTTCTGAATTGATGCAAATGTTCTAAGAAATGATCGTGATGATGAATATACAACAATGTGATGATATTGTGAATTACTCATTATATATGTAGAACGGAATGATCATATGATAAGCATGTTTGTTGTTATATTATTTTTTTCTGATTTTTTTCTTATTAATTTTTTAAAAAATATTACAAGAAAGAAACACAAATATTCTTAACATATGCTCATTCCATTCTACATATATAATGAGTAATTCACAATATCATCACATAGTTGCATATTCATCATCATGATTATTTCTTAGAACATTTGCATCAATTCAGAAAAAGAAATAAAAAGACAACAGAAAAATAAAATGAAAACAGAAAAAAAAATTGTACATACTATATCCCTTACCCCTCCCTTGCACTGATCACTAGCATTTCAAACTAAATTTATTTTAACATTTGTTCCACCTATTATTTATTTTTATTCCATATGTTCTACTCGTCTGTTGACAAGGTAGATAAAAGGAGCATCAGACACAAGGTTTTCACAATCACACAGTCACATTGTTAAAGCTATATCATTATACGATCATCATCTAGAAACATGGCTACTGGAACACAGGTCTACGTGTTCAGGCAGTTCCCTCCAGCCTCTCCATTACATCTTGGATAACAAGGTGATATCTACTTAATGCGTAAGAATAACCTCCAGGATAACCTCTCGACTCTGTTTGGAATCTCTCAACCATTGACACTTTGTCTCATTTCACTCTTCCCCCTTTTGGTTGAGAAGGTTTTCTCAATCCCTTGATGCTGGGTCTCAGCTCATTCTAGAGTTTTTCTCAATCCCTTGATGCTGAGTCTCAGCTCATTCTAGGATCTCTGTCCCACGTTGCCAGGAAGGTCCACACCCCTGGGAGGCATGTCCCACGTAGAACGGGGGAGGGTGGTGAGTCTGCTTGTTGTGTTGGCTGGAGAGAGAGGCCACATCTGAGCAACGAAAGAGGTTCTCTTGGGGGTGACTCTTAGGCCTAATTTTAAGTAGGCTTGACCTATCCTTTGTGGGGTTAAGTTTCGTATGAACAAACCCCAAGAATGGGGGCTCAGCCTATAGCTTTGGGTGTCCAAACTGCTTGCAAGAATATCAAGAATTCGACTTGGGGAGGTTGAATTTTCCCCTGTTCTCACCATTTCCTGAAGGGGATTTTGCAAATACTATTCCACTCACTGATCAAATCACTCTGGGATTCATCACTCTGGACAAACCAACAAAATCTCATGTCCTACCCAAGGTTCCATGTACTTATGTTGTTCAACAAACTATCTACATAAATTATATTAGGAGATGCACTAGTCAAAATATAAATTTTGTACCAAATAAACATTTTTTGCTTTAGTCTCATACATAAGTTGAAATTTTAAAATATTAATTACCATCTATTTTCAGCACCTTGCAGTAATGACATTCCTTTGTTTTTCCTCATGCAGAAACATTTTTTAAATTTGTGCATTTAGTCACTATCATTATACACTCTAGGCATTCCTAGATTATACCATCTCAATCTTTATCGTCTGTCTTTCTTTGTGATTTCATTTATGCCCCCAGCCCTCCTCCCTCTATCATTCTCACATTCAGCTTCATTCAGTGATTTAACATAATTGCATTACAGTTAGGTAGTATTGTGCTGTCCATTTCTGAGTTTTTATATTCAGTCCTGTTGCACAATCTGTATCCCTTCAGCTCCAATTACCCAATATCTTACCCTATTTATATTGTTGTTATATTTTTAAAAAATTTAAAAATTAATAAAAAAGTAAAAAAAAACTTAGGCAGACACTGAGGGAAAAAGAATGGAGTCGAATTGATATCAAATTGAGATTATCAAAACAAAGTTATAGCAAAGTCAGAGCAATGAGCCTTTCCTTTTGAGGTCAAGCTCTTAAAAATTATTTTCATTTCGACCTAAGATTTTTACTGCTTTATCCTGTTTTTGGCTTCTTCTCGTTAAACCTCTTTTTCCTTTACTAGAATGAATTCTCAGGGATAAAGAGGAGTTCTCTATCCTCTCTCCAATCTCTTCTATTGTCAGAAAGTTAAAATAAAACTGGATAGAGACCAAAGTCCCTGCATGCTCACCATTACATAAATATTTTTAAGGCTAAAATTATGTGTGTTTTTGTTCAGCTGGTGCTATCAATAATTTGGACATCAGGCTCTGCTATGCTACAGCTTTACACCAAATTGTTGATTTTTAAGGCAAAAAGGGGGGAGGGGACTACCTCTCAGGAGTCTACTTTTGAACATTTTCTTTGTCCAAAGTCCAAACTCTTAGCCTAACTGGTGGAGGTGAGCTAAACCTACATAACATCTTTCTAGTTTCTTCTCCCAAACATCTGAAAGAATGGAAAGATTAAATGGAGTTATTTGGTGCCCAGATTTTTTGGAGTAGGAAACTCTCTAAGGACATATCTTGGGGTGGAGGACACTAAACTAAAGAGGATAGAGCCAATGCTGTGGAACCCAGTTACCTCAAGAAATTCCTTCCCTTTTCCAAGCAGCTGCCTTGCTTTGTAAGCAGCCTCTGAAAGAGTGGTTCTTGCCCTTGGCCAAACATTAGAATCACCTGGGGGGAATTTTTAAACTTCTGCTGCCCTGGCTGCACCTGAGACAAATTACATCAGCATCTCAGCCATCATCATTTTTGTAAAGTTCCCCAAGTTTGAGAACCTCTGTACATAAGAGAAAAAGTATATTTCTACTGCTTCCCCTGCCCCAGCATACCAATTTAAAATTTTAACATTTTATTAAAGAACAGTGCGCAAACTTTCATTTCAAAGCTGAAGTACCACATAATCCATTATATTTATGGTCTGAAAAATAAAAGAACAAGGATCTTTCAAGGAGCAAATGACTAAAATATATGTACTGCAAATCAGTATGTCTCCAAGTTTAATTTCCATGAAAAAATCATTTCCTCCATCTTAAAAATAGTTGCCCTAAATATGGCTTATGCATTATTTCTCACATTTGTATGAAACTTTACACTTCAAAGAGCTTGAGTCTGCTTTCATTTGGGATGTCCACTTTTAGATTCCCACACAATTTTGCTTCTAGTGGTTCTGGTAAGGATTGAATGCTTGTGAGACACTGGAATGTTTACCCTTTCAATTCTTTATAACAGTCTGCCTCCTGGTTGCCTACCTTTGATGTTAACTGGCTAACCCTGTAGTTCGTTTCCTGTTGTTTGCAACTTTAGAATTCAACACATAAATGAAGTCAAAGAAATTGAAAGACTTAGGTTGGCTATCCCGTTAAGGGCAGCAGCTGTGGTTCTTGAAGGTCACAGTCAACACCACTGGTACCCCCCACCATGCAAATGAGGCCTCCCCTGCGTAGGCTGATGTTCTTAAGGCTGGGCTTAAGGTTTTTTTCTATGCTGAATCACTCATTTTGCTGCTTGGGAAATGTATTTGACCAAATTAAAGTGGAGAATTTGACCCAGTTGATTTAGCATGAAAGGCCTTGTCCTTGAATGCCCTATGTCCCTGAGATACAGGGAAGGGTGAATCATAAGTAACATGGTACCAGTTTGCTTGTTGGTTGGTGGGAGGAGGTGAAGAGGAGGAGTTCGGGGCAATTTGATTTCTTCTTCAGAATTTGGAGTCAGAGGTACTTGCTTTCCCCTCAATGTATATTCCCGTTCAAGATTCCAAGGTCATTAACCTGAAGAGATACTCACAAATTTGTTGTGCAGATTATACAGTGCAGACTGTATATTATGCACAGTTGTTTCTTAGGCAGTCACAGAGTGACTTATTCACTTATTAGAAAAAATTCTGGTTTTATTATCATTTCTGCCATAAGAAAATAATTGAATAAGTCTTATCTGGGCCCCCATTATGCATATATAATGGGAGGCAGGAAAAAAAACCCAACATGATCTGCTATCAAGCCATTTAGTAACTAGTTGGGGAGAAAAACTACACTTGTGATATAATAAATAATGTAAGGCAGTCCGTAAGTAGGAGCTTGTAGTTCCAAGTGGGGACTGATCTCTTTGGGCTGGGAGCTTGAGCTGGGAGTTCAAGGACAGAGAACAGAGTTAGGAATTCCAGGAAGGAGAAACATCCCGAACCTGTTGTGCTATTTTTCTGGGTGTGTGGCACTGATTCCCACAGGTCTTGGCTGCATTTTTCAGCAGGTACACACTCAAGACAAGTCAGATGGCAGCCCCCAGCCCAAAGCTACAGCTTGGGAACTAGAATATGGTGGGAGCTGTAAAATCCTGGGGAGGACTCTGGTTGACTGAGTGCACCCAGCCCTGGGCCAGTTCATGGGGGCTTGGTATTGTGCTTGATAGTCTTACAGGGCCCTCAGGACCATTCAGGGTGGTAGAAGAATTCTGCTAGTGAATAAAAGGCAAAAGGCAGTAAATGGGGTGGGGGTGGGGGGCAGGCAGGGCAAAGCCTACAGTCACTATAGGCTACAATATTTGGAATTTTATTTGCCTCCCAGACAGCAAACTAAAAATATGGACTGTTACATCCAAAACCAGCAGCTAAAGCTCTGTGTGGTCCTCTGCAGTGTCTACACGATTCTGTATTAGGGTTATTGTCATACCAACACCTATAAAAACACTTTCAAAAATGTTCAGTATGTGGCTCATCTCTCCTCCCGGCTTCACAGCATGTTTTTTCTATTTCTCACAACTCTCTTTCCTGCTCTCTTCTCACCCTGCTTGCAAATCATGTGATTATATTTTGAAATGCTTTCTCTTTCTTCTCATCTTCCTTTTCCTTTAGACTTTTCACCATGTCCTGTTTTGGACTTTCTCTAAAACAAAATCTAACAATGAAAAACTTTCCTAAAAATTGTGAGGATGTTGTGTGCAACATACACTGGGGAAAATGTGGGCTCTTACCCCCGGGGTCACCCCAAACTTCACTCAAGAAAAGTACAGTGGGAACATGTAGATTGTGATGATGATGTGATTCTGTTACGAAAAGAAGGAAGTTGGGCACGAATCCAACAGCGTAAGCCAGAACCGTCTTTAGAAAGAGATCTTACGTATTAACAAAAAGATTTTTTTTCCAGTCAGAATAAATGACACCATGCTACAATTTTAGTCCTTAAAACATATTTGACATACTATTCTCACAATATGCATGTGTGTTCTATATTCTTTTTTGTTTATTTTCACCACTCAAATAGCAAAGGCAAAAGTTTATCTGAGTTCTGAAGATAATGTTTTCTTAACAGGAAATGAAACTGTTGGTGTCCCACAAAGCAGACTAGCTAGCTGATTTGATGAAGAAATCATGCTGATTCATCAGAAGAAAACTGTCTTCTGTGTAATCAACAGAACATTTGTAAACGTTTTAAAAATCAAATACTCTTTTTGAAAAAAGTCAAATTGCCTTATAGACAAAGTCATATAATGGTGTGATCTACAATTTACAATATATTTTGAGAATTTCTGACTTGGTGCTAATCAGAAAACATGCAAGACACAGACATTTAACATTTTGGGTAAGGCTGATGTAGTTTGAAATGGCCTGAGAAGTCACTAGAAAATTTTAAGAATCAAGTAATGTCAGGCTTCTTATTTTTTGAGAGTCTGTATTTTTTGTGAACTGTTTTTATTTAACCCAATTAGAAAGTTGCATAGCTTTACAGTGTCAAAGGTTTTGTTTGTTTGTTTCTGTTTTTTTAAATAACTACTTCGTTTTTACCTAAGTATTCCAAATTATTTTTTAAATTATAGCTTGTAATTCTTGCGATAGATGCTTTATAACTTTGCTCTCTTTATATCCATGACTTTCTCTATGATAGAAACAGGAAAACATTCCCAGGTTCCCTTACAGTTAAGGGTTGCCTATGTACACATCTTGGCCAATGAAATGAAGGTAGAAGTGCTTGGAGAAGGCTTTTTCAGAATTAAAAAAAGCAGAGGAAAAGCTGTTGTTTTTGCCCTCTGCCTTTCCCTTTCCCTGTGTAGAAAACGGAAATCTTGCTTAGAGGTGCAGGAAGTGACATTTAAACAAGCACTGAGGAGGAGGAGTTAATTCAGTGATGGGGAACAGAGATCTTCAAAGAAGGATGGTGCTGTGCAAAGAAATTATATTTAATAAAGAATGATTGAAGGACATGATATCTGATATGTCTTTCTTATATCATCAAAAGCTGCCTCACAACTCGGCAAGTGAACTCACGCCCCCCCCCCATGGGACATGACTCCCAGGGGTGTAAATCTCCCTGGCAATGTGGGACAGGGCTCCTGGGATAAGCCAGGACCCAGCATCATGGAACTGAGAAAGCCTTCTTGACCAAAAGGGGGAAGAGAGAAATGAGACAAAATTAAGTCTCAGTGGCTGAGAGATTTCAAACTGAGTCAAGAAATTATCCTGGAGATTATTTTTAGGCATTATATACATATCTGTTTTTAGTTTATGATGTATTAGAGTAGCTAGAGAGAAGTAGCTGTGTTCCAGTAGCCTTGATTCTTGAAGACGGTTGTATAATGATATAGCTTTTACAATGTGACTCTGTGATTGTGAAAACTTTGTGTCTGATGCTCCTTTTATAAATAAGGAAAAATAAATAGAAAAATAATAGGGAACCAATCTAATGGGTAGATTGAAATACTAGTGGTCAATGTAAGGGACGGGTGAGGGATATGGGATGTATGAGTTTTTCCTTTTTATTTCTTTGTCAGGAGTGATGCAAATGTTCTAAAAATAATCATTGTGATTACTACACAACTGCGTAACAATTTTGTGAGCCATTCTTTGTATACTGTGGATGGACTGTATGTGTGTGAAGATTTCTCAATAAAAATGTATTTAAAGATATATAAAATTCTTGCTTTAATAAAAATTCCTTAAACAGTGAAAAAAAAAAAGCCACTCAGTGGATGAGAGGGTATTCTAGCTCCAGTGGGCAGAGTTAAGGCCATAATTTGGTGAATTGAAACAGCAAAGTGACTGCTTTCAACTCCAAGCTAGCTGAAAATTTTTAACAAATGGAGCTTTCTAACAATACTTTGAGCTACTGTGTAGATAGTAATTTCCCATCACTGAATGTGTTTAAGCAGTTGCTGACTGACCCTCAACCAGGAGCAGTAGAAATGGGAGTCCTACGTTAGTGTAGTGGTAGTGCTATTTCAGTTTCATTCAGACATTTTTGGTCACATGTTCCCTGAAAGAATTTTGAACAACTCTGCATCCCCTTGCATATGTTATTTTGTCTTTTATCCATCTTTAATTTTCTCTCGTATCTTTCAAGTTGATGTCTAATTTCTGTAAAATCTTAGGTGAAATAGTTGCAAAGAATGTAATTTCTGGCGTACTGTATATTATACATGTGCTTTAAATGTCTCTGTATTGCTTCAAAATCTTGGTATAGCTCGTTTAGCTCAATTAATAGAAAGTACATGCCCTATGACCTAATGGCAAAACCAGTCTTCACTGTCAAACCAATCAGCCAAATCAAACTACCTTTTTTTTTTTTTTTTTAAATTTGCATGGGCAGGCACCAGGAATTGAACCTGGGTCTCCAGCACAGCAGACGAGAATTCTGCCTGCTAAGCCACCGTGGCCCGCCCAAATCAAACTAACTTTTAAAGAATTATGCAAAACATTAGCCCTCTCTGTTCAGCAAACAATGATGGGCCTAAAACACTTGATTCTTGCCTTCATGGAGCTTGAGATCTAATAGGGGAGACAAATCTTAAGCAAAGAATTGTACGAATAAGCAGCAAATTACAACGGGGAAAAGTGCAGTTGAGGCACAGGGTGTTAGTAGAATGTACAATAGGAGGATAGTGGCCTGGGACGGCTTTCCTAGGAAGTGACTTTTGAATCAAGAGCTAAAGAAGAGTACGAGTTAATTAGGTGAAGGGGAATGGAGATCTTCAAAGAAATTCAGGCTTTGTTTTTCAATTCAAATAAATATGAAATACCATCTCATTTCTATTTCTAATACTTAAATGAGGCAGTCTGTCACTTGAATAAAATAAGTTTGCCAGACCCATCGATATATATTTTTAACATAGCCCTCCTTGTTTTAGGTCTTAAGAAAGGAAATTATCCCAAACCTAGTCTGGAATAGAGCTTTTATGTGTGATGTAACGTACTGTCTCTTTTGGGAAGTAATAAGCATTCCTGATAAAGTGCTTGAGTAATTTCCTTTTGGAAAGTTATGGTTATCCCCAGCTGACTCACACTCTATCATATAGTTCCTTTATTTTACCACTTACCTCTCTAACAAGAGTGCAGTCTTTCAATTGGCTTGCTCAGGAGCCTCCTTCTTTGGCCCATAAGGATGACATTGTCTGTATTTTAGAACTTCACCTACTGTATGAAACCAAAGGAAGAGAGGTTTATTTTGTCCAAAACCTAAATTTTCTGTAGCACATAATCTAATGCAGCCTCTCTGTATAGATCATTAAAAAAACCCAAACACATGGAGCCCAGAATGGGCATGAGGGCTTGTAATTCTTATAGCTTAAGGTAATACCCAATACATCCCAGAGTATGTTGAGCAGATAATTAAAAAGTATTAGAAAAGTCACTTGAGGGACTGGAGAAGAAAATATAGAACTATTAAGCTTTACCACCAGGGAAACTCCTGACACTGTCTCAAACAATAGGGACTCCCAAGTCAGTAGGGCAATCCCTTGATCTTGAGGCTTGTTCTTATAAAGCTTATTTCTGTAGAGGAGCAGCTAAGCCTACCTATAGTTATGCCTAAGAGTTACCTCCAGGAAACCTCTTTTGTTGCTCAGATGTGGACCCTCTCTCTCTCTAAGCCCAACTCTGCAAGGAAAATCATTACCCTCCCCACTACATGGGACATGACATCCTGGGGTGAAAATCTCCCTTGCAACGTGGGACATGATTCCCAGAGAGGGGCCTGGCCTTGGCACTGTGGGATTGACAGCGCCTTTCTGACCAAAAGGGAGAAAGGAAATTTAACAAAATAAGGTACCAGTGGCTAAGAGAGTTCAAATAGAGTCGAGAGGCTATTCTGGAGGCCATCTTACATAAGCTTTAGTTAGATATTACTAATTACTACAGTTAACCAAACCCCAACCAACACCATTCCTGTTAACCCTAAAGAACACCTAGGCCTCTATCTGAGATTCTACAAAAGTTTCATGACTAAGATTACATTCCAGAATCCTATAACCTCCAGACAGGTTCCTAAGCCAGATAAGTCCTGAGACCCAGAGGGGCCAGCCTCTCAAAGAACATCAACTAGTTCCATCCCTCTATTCCGTATTGTTGACACTCCTTTCCAATATGAAGAAGTTAAAATAGGCAGAGCCCAATACTCCTAAAGATTGGGAGAAGGATCAAGGGAGAAGGAGGAGTTATAACAGACAAGATAGGATTTAACAAATGAGTATGACTGTTGAATCATATATATTCATATTTCTTTCAGTCTCCAGTGTCTTGGAGCAGCTAGAAGGAAAAACCTAGAATTGTGAAATTGAAACCCATACCAGACTCTGAAATCTGTTCGATAACTACTTGTTACAATGTACTTTGAAATGTATTGCTTTTTTTGTATATATATTTCACAATAAAAAATGTTTAAAAAAACCTTGGCCCATGCTCCTAAGCAATCTTAGAAGCTGCTTAACTCTCAGGGAAGCTCTTCCCTTAGGACCTGAGCTTTCCTGAGTTATTCTTTGGTTTTGTGCTCAGAGGTTTTTACAGGGCACTCTGCTAAGATTCAGGGGTGGGTGAGGGGTACACCTTTCTTTAGTAAGATGGGAGAAGGGCAATTATGAAAGGGGATATGGGCAAGGGGGACCGGGTATGACCTCTTAACCTCAGGGGCATTCTCAGACATATCATTTCTAGAAAGAGTATATATGGAAGTCAAGGTTTGGAAACTGAGTCCCTTAAAACTCAGTTACCTGGAAAGTTCTTATATACCACAAGTAACAAATATTCCCTAGTTTGAAGGCTCTGAACTAGATGACTCCTATATGCTTTGGGCCAGAGGCATATATAAACAATTGTAGAGAATGACTTGGTGATCATGTCGGGTAATTAATTCTAAGGAATCTGGGATGGACATCCCTGGGGCAGTGTCTTGCATCTGGCCATGTTTCCCCAAAGCCCACCCTTCTCAGTGGCTCCTTTGAGGTCAGAGTGATTATTATTCAGTGGTTATTGTTCTAGGAAGATCATGTGGCACTTATTAAAAATAGTCTGTAAGACAAGTAGAACATATGGAATAAAAATAAATAATAGGGGGAACAAATATTAAATTAAATTTAGTTTGAAATGCTAGTGATCAGTGAGGGGAAGGGTAAGGGGTATGGTATGTATAAATTTTTTTTCTGTTTTCGTTTTCTTTTTCTGAATAGATGCAAATGTTCCAAAAAATGATCAAGATGATGAATATGCAACTATGTGATGATATTGTGAATTACTGATTATATATGTAGAACGGAATGATCAAAATAGGAATGTTTGCATTTGTTTGGTGTTTTTTGGTATTTAAAAAAATAAAATAAAAAATTATAAAAAGAAAAAAAAATGTCTGTAAAAGGCAGTCCGTGATGAAGAAGACTAGGAAAAAATAGATGAATTCTGAATATGTCCCCTAGGGGTTGGAGCGTATGAAACCTATGGGTTTGTTTTAAAAGTTCAATCTCAAATAATTATAGTTTTGAACCAGAATGATTGTGTATATCTCCTTGGAAGAAAGGCATAATCTTCAAAAGAATACTTTTGGTTTTGTCTTTATCACTTGCAAATGTCAACTTTAAATTCCCACTTTCTTTTTTGGGGGGGTTCAAATCTAAAGGGGAGATCATTCCTTTCTACAAGTCATTACCAGGAAATACCTAGGTTTGGAAACATATACTTTGCTTTTCCCCACTGAGTTATAGTTAGAAACAATAATAAACTTCATGAAATTCAAACGTAAGACAATACACCGGAAAAATACTAACACAATAACCTGGGTTGCAAAACGTGTTTAGCAAGTTCAGCTGGTGGTTAATTAGAACCTGCTTCAAAACCTTTTAAAACACAGACTGGGATGTAAACCATAGGCACCACCACCTAGATTCATCCCTCAGCAGCTTTCTCTTCCCTGCCTTCCTGAATTTCAGTGGGAACATAGTCGCTAGGGTTTGTCTGGTCAAGACCATGATGTCAGTGTCAGACCATGACCCAACCTTTGCCCTCCCAATAGGACAGCAGGCGGGCAGACCCTCCTTGGCAGTTCTTACAAACAGCGTATCTTTAAGTTGTTTTAGCCCCTCTGGGAGTTGGGATGGTGTTGGGGAGGGGGGCTGGGGGTTGTAAGAATTTCCCTCAGTGTTTCACATTTTAAATCTGATACAAAGGAGTTTAAGTGACATTGTTCTGGACAAAAGAGCACAAAGAGAGGTTAAAGACAGAAGAGGAAAAGTTAGAAATACTGTCTGACATTTGACTTGCCTGTAAAGAGAAGAATGAACTGGCTGAACGTTCTGGAACATTAGCTCCATATTCAATCTTAAGAAGTTCTTCAGGATTACCGCTATTATTTCTTTTGTCCGGGCTTGTTTAGAGTAATTGTTAGCTAACACCCTGTTGGTGGATAACCATCTGTGAGATTTGCAGGAAACAAGGCCGGGGCATAATTATAACATAATGCTATAACAACATTGCACAAGACTGCCTTAGTACTATATGCCAGAGTACTTAGCAACCATCTCGCTGACAGGCATCTGGATGGTGATTACTGTTGGATCACGTCCGGCAATCAGGCTTGAAGCCAGAGAAACTGGAAAATGATTTTTGTTTTTCTACTCCTTGGAGGCCCATGTGGAAAATTTAGAAGAGAATATTGTTGTTTCTAGTAACAGAACTCATGTAGAGTTCAAGGAAGGGAAAATGAAGCCGGATGCCACTTGTCTTGCCTTGATGGAGACTTCAGTGGACAAGTCGAATTTTCTTGCAGAGCTGGCTAAGAAGTGTTGAGGCAGGGAGTGGTTGATAGGAAGTCCACACCCACATTGGCTCCTCAACACCTAATCTAAGCACAGGCAAGACCTTTTCAGGGTTACAAGGAAACAGGCTTAGCCCCAAAGCCACACCAGTATGTATTGACTGAAGGCCACCATATATGATTAAATTAGACACTGAGTTGTAGCTTGTGAGATGTATCTGGAGCCCCTCTGCCCAACTCAAATCTCAACCCTATTGTCTTCTGGCTGTATAATATAGAATAATCTGCGTCACCTTCTATCTTCTCCATACACAAAAGGATAGCTTTGTTTTAAGGATTAAATGACATAATCTGTATAAAACACCTGGGATATAGAAGGCACTCTATAATTATTAGCTTTCTTTTTTTTTCCAGTTAAATTGTAACTCTCAAAATGGGTATCTGTTACAAGTAAAGAAAGACCTTACAGTATATATATGCTACCACAGGAAGAAGAAGAAGAAAAAAATGACATTACAGTTGATTTCTGTCTGTCAGTTTCTCCCTAATACTGGGGCTGGTTTATTCAATTCATTTAATAAATGTTTATTAAGTGCCCACTATGTGCCATGCATGCAATGAGGCCTTGAGCATATAAAAATTATGGGGCATGGTGCCTGCTCCCAAGATGCCACGGTCAAGTGAGGCAAACACTTTTTTTCTCACGGTTATGCCACAAGCATAAATAAGTAAGTGTGAGGTCAAATAGTATAGATCAACTGCTTAGAGAAGTGGCAGGAGTGTAGTAGAGAAAGCACATTTGTGGTTGACAACAAAGACCTGCTACGCTCTGTGCATGCATCCAAATTGCTTTAACCTCTCTGAGCCTCCATTTCTTCTGTTGAGACTGTATTTTTAAAGCCTCTCTCCCTTTTTAAGTACTCCTAGCTTATGGGTCTCCCTTGCAGAAAAACAAATATAGGACTCTTCTTATGCCCCCACCCCCATCTATACTTCCTGTTTGGGGTCAGGGTTCTCATTAGAATGTACCATCCTTTGAGAGGCTCTCTCTTCTAAAACTACTGCCACAAAGAGTTTGTGGGCTTTCATTATCAATAGACCAGTTTGTCCAGTGGTGTGCTGGAGTCAGCTCCTGCTGGATCCAGAGAGCCTATTGTTAAATAAATATTCAGGAATTTTGCAAGGCAGTCATTAAACCATTGGTAGCTTGACATCAGGCTCGGTGGGAGTATTTACACCATGGAAATCAGCAAACATGACAAATCAAGACTCCCTTCCCCCATCATTCCCTCCCATACAGCTGGTTTACCAGCACAGCACTTTAATACCTTACAAGACTGTGTGGAGATTCATGAAATAACAAAATCATAGTGTCTGGCACATAGTAGATTCTCAACATAGGGCCATTCTAAACATGGCACATACAATACATTAATAATGTACATCCTGTCTGCCCGTGTTCATAATCTCATTTGGTCCTCACAACAACTCTTTGGGGTAAGTTTATTTTTATCCCATTCCATAAATGAAGAAGAGCCAGGATCTAATTTTTTTTTTTTTTTTTTTTTACTCAAAGTCAAGCACTTTTTCCACCGGACCCAAACAGCCTCTGGACCATTTCCCTGCAAACAGGGATCTTTGTGGATTCAGCTGTTTCGAAACCACTTTTTTTCATTGATTCACTGGATGAAAGAAAGCGGTGGGTTTGCTGTCTTTGCAGTGTAAGCAACTGAGGTGGAAGAAAGCAGCCCCGGGTCACAGTTGGTGTTCACGGACTATTTGGCAGCTTCTGGGCACCCTCCCTGAACCAAATGAACTGTTGGGCCTGTAGCCAGAGGTGAATGCCACCATTCTCGGCCCCCATTTGAAAGGCTCTCCCTGTTGTGTCCATGTCATCAAAATAGAGAGCTGTGAACACCACCTGTCCCCCAGTAAATGTTGCCCCTGAGAACCTCTGAAGCCCAGAATTACCTAGCCATTTAATGTCATTTCTGGGGTAGGAAAAGTACAAGATGAGCCAGGGACATCTTAAAAGCAAGGAAGAAAACAAAGGCTCCTGGGGTTGTGTTCAAAGGAACCAACTTGAAAAAGCTCTCACTGGACAAATAAGGGAAATCTGAGCTTCAGTAATAATGACAATGCATTGAACCCCAGGAAATGTTAAAAGTCCATGAGTTAATAATGACACTTGAAAAATCAAATCAAAACAAACCTAATTAGAAGATGCTAGGCAACCCAATTCATTATTTTGAAAACTAGTAAAAGAGAAGAATCAAGCATTTATTCTGTCTTTTCTGGGTGAACTGTACCTCAGGGTAACAAAATATGAGATGGGGGGAATTCTCTTTATAGAAGTATTTTAGCTAATAAATAAAAAAGAGATTAATAGAATTTCACCATTTTGCAACTCCTAATGAATTAATGGACTGAGGAATGGATACTAGCAGCTGCTAGCATCAGAAAAAGAGACGATCAGACATATGCTTCTTGATGGTTTAAAAAAAAATCACCTATTAAGTATACTTGCCAAAAAAAAAAAAAAAATCAAACCTGAATCTAATCAAGTTGGGGCCCCAATAGGTAAAGTCTTACCTCTAACACCTTGGCACTTGTTTAACCAAACAGAAGCAGGCAGTATTGCATATTAGTTATGGCAGTTTATCTCAAACTTGAGATAACCTCTTAAAGGGCTTGGGAGAGATTATTTTTATTATATTACTTATGATAAATACACAACTGGATATGAACATTTTATGTTCATAACTTCGATACGACTAAAGCCACTATAAACTTACAAGTCAAATACAAACAAGACTACCAAACTAATAAAATTCAAATGAATGACAGTGATTTAATGTGAGGAAAGATGTCTTGCTGAAAGGAAATTGCTGCTTGCAAAGGAGCTTGCTGCTGACTGCCACGGTGGATGTTCTTTGGCTTCAGTACCACATGGAAAGGGATAACACAATTCTCCCACCATTTTTCTTTTAAAACTGGAGAATGTTCTTTTTTGTGCACTGTGATGTGACTTCATTTGGTCTTTGCTTGGCAAGAGCTCACAGTTAACGACTTGGTGTCAAGGTGAGCAGAAACAAACCTAGATGGTTGTACTTGTAATTGCTATCAGGATTCAAGGTCAATGGATTTCAGTTCTGACTTTGCTTTGGAATTCACATGAAAATATAATCAAATTAAGTCTTTCAGGATGGGCATTGTTATTTTTAAAAAGCTTCCCAGGTGATTCTACTGTGCAACCAGAACTGAGAATCACTGATACGGAGGACCCAGAGGGTTATAGTGATTTTTCTTTACAGAGTATAATCCAAAAGAAACACAAAAGTAAACTTTTCTTATAGAGAATTTGAGACCTTCTGAGAGTATGGCAGTGAACCTCCAGGGGTTTGAGAATCTTAGTTGGAGAATTTGTCTGGAGTTTGAGTGCCAAACCTAGTTGTGTGCCCTTGGGCAACTTAACTTCTGAGGTTTAGTTTTTCATTATAAAAAGAAACTAATAATAATACCTTCCTCAAAGGGTAGTTGTGAGAATTAGATGAGATAATGTATATAAAGCACTAAAACATAATGCCTGGCTCCTAGTGAAGCTTAGTAAATGTTAGCTCTTATTATGAGCTATTATGTGGATAACCATGTGGAAGCTATTAAAACATTTGCTGGGCAGCTATGAACCACAAGAAAGAGGTGGTGGGGGAATGGAGCACAGGGAGAACACGGGGAGGGGCATTTGGTGGCCTCTGAATGGGGGGTGGCACAAAGGCAATGATGATGGGGTGGTTTCATTAAGGGTGTGGGGACTGGCTGTCAGTCTGAGCTGTAGGTAACAGCTGACTGCCTTTAAGCCTGCACTGGAAGCACAAGGAAAAGGGATGAAGCTGGAGCATAGGATCACTTTGTGGTGACAGCCCACCAGAAGAGATGATGAAGAAGCAAGAAAATAAAGGTTGTGCCCATTAAGCAAACAGAGACTTCTAGGAGCAGGTATGACCATCTGCATATTCTGAAAGGGAGGCCAAGCCTGCTACAGTCAGAGAGGAAGCGGCTTTACTCCTCAGAGATGGTGGCTGGCTTCCCAGGGCACGGCTAGCTTCATCAGTTGCTGCTGAACAGCCACTTAGCTCAAGGAGCAGTGATAAGTACCATCTTTTCTAGGTCCTGGCAGGTACCCAGTGGAAAGGAAATGTACAGGATGGGGTAGAGTGGATTTAGGGCATTAATACATCATTAGGTTTCTTCTGCATTTCTGTGAAAAAAAAAAGCCTCTCTATTTTCCCTAGAAAGGCTGACCAGAGGCATCTAAGCAGTTGATGATCTTAGGCTCTGATTTGAATCAAGACAGAACATAACTCTGCCATCAAGCCTGTAATCAGACCAGTAGCAGGGTGCCATAACCCTGTGCACGGGCAAACCCAGCAACTTCCGGCTTTAATAGTATAACATTTTTTTTATTTTATAAGTTTTAGGGACATAATAGGCCTAGCAAATAACATAGTTATTATATTTCTTTAATCACAGAGAAACACCCCCCCCCCACCCCCATGAAAGACAAACTGGACTCATGTTTGCAAACTACAGCATTTTATTCGGGACAGCCAAGTTTTGCTGCAGCAAAGGAAGCCAGAACGGAAGTAGCTTCAGGGTTCTAGGGATGACAAAGGATTTTTATAGATATAGAAATGAAATTAGCTTGACTTCTACTGAATGGACCAGGATTTGTCCATTTTATAGGATAGCTGCTTTGGTGGCTATTTTACATTTCAAAAGATAAAGAGTAAACTCGGAGGGCATGGATTTTTTTTATTTTTGGCTCTGAAGGGGCTCAGGGTTTTCTCTGTACAACTTAATCAATCCCCCCTCCTCACACACCTTTTGGTCATTCCCTTTTAGGAGGGTTTGACCGAAGATGTTGTTAGTCTTTTGTTCACCACTAAAATTCTTTCATGTTTCATCGCTGATTTCACAAGTTTGCTCAAATTCGAGATTTTCATTGTCCTATTCATGCTGGCTTTGTATTATCAGTTGTATCATCTGTAGATTAGTGGCTGTGTAATTGGCTTTTGAGAGTGAAGAGTTCTGGTAATGAATAAGGGATATTATGAATATGATTAAGAGGATAACAAGTGCCCCTATTAGAACATCTCAGACCCAAAGTCCCCATGACCCTAGAAGCCAACAAAAAGAGACTCAGATCAATCAGTTTCAGGAGTTAGGTAAGCTGATTTGACTGTTTCTCTGGCATGGGCTTCTGCTGTTACTACCTCTTGGTAAACACCCTCTTGATTGTCATATACAGATACACAGCATCGGGTCCCCGCTGTACATATGCACCTCCTTAGGAAGCTAGCATATAATCTAATGCTAATCAATTTTGTACAAAGCTAATTGTAAAATGTTAATCGTTTTGCAAAGTTCCAATATGTTGTTAAGTAGTGAGCTGATGGCATGCCCTAGGTGGGAGATAGATTTCTGTAACTCTAAAGCGACCTTTTCTAATACCATCTGTAATCTTACAGTGTTTCTTTCAACACAGTAGATACCTGCCCCAATGACAAGGGAAACAGGCCAAGAACAGAACACTCCATGAGTTTAGCCTGGGCTGTGGATTTTTCCATGATCCATTTAGGGCTGTCTCTAGTCTGGCAATAGTCTCTTCATGAGTTTTTATAGTATGGAAAGAAGTCATAACAGCCCTCATGTTTCTAATTTTCCGTTTTGGAAGCTTATGATAAATAGCCATTTGGGGAACAGCAGAAGCTATATAAAAGGAACCAACCCAATTTACAGGTCGTACTTTGCATGTCTTGCGTCCACATACAAAATAATATCCTTAAAGAGCTTAATAAGGGTACCTATTGCCTTTAAGGAAATGGGATATTTACATTTAGAGCTAATTGGGTGTAAATTCCAAAAGAAGAATCATTACCATCATCATCTTCATTATCATCTGATATCTTAGTCCCATTTAACCAACAATTTCCTTTGTCTGACCGTTCAGCCAACCAGAAATTTGTGCCTTAAGTGGAATAAGTTCTCATGTTTCTAAAAACCTTGGGGTACTAGAAGGACAGAGGAATTGTGTTCAAAGTAGGAGGACATGGAACAGAAATAGGGTTAAGGGGAGACGAAAGAAAATCATGGTGAAGGTAAAGTATTATTGGGGATGGAAATTGAGCATTGTGACGGATAGAGGAGGAATAAGAGAACATTTAGATAGATGAAAAGGAAGAAACAGAATAAGATAAGGAAATTCAGGTGTGTCTTAATCTGATCTTGGTTGTCATCCACTTCTTCTGGCATCTTAGGCAGAAGCTGTCTACATCAGTTGTTGTCTGTTAGTGGAATCATTGTGTCAATTTTCGCTTGAGACCCAAAATGGGAGTGATCTTTCAAGACCTTGAAGCATGTTTTAGTTGTGACAGGTGGAATCAGCGGTCAATTCCCTATAGTCTTACTGCTGTAGTGGTGGTCAGTAATGATAAAGTCCTTTCCATCTAGGTTTTAAAGCAGCTTTTCATTGATGTCTCTTCCGTACATCAAGTCTCTGGGTTGAAGGTTATGTAGAGTAAACCATAGAGGAGTCTCAGGAAAGGCAGCCTACTGCAAATGGTGCAACTGAATATATATGCTATTAATTCCTTACAATTAATTATTTCACATTTTAGTAGTTTGGTGGCCAGTAAAGTAGAGGAAATAATAAGCCTCATGGGTCTTCCCATTTTGATTTCGTAGGGGGTTAGCCAGTGTTTTCCCCATAAGCCTGATCTTAAGGACATCAATATTAAGAGAAGAACCCTAGGCCAAGGTCGAGAGAGGGATTCATATAATTTAGCTAATTTAAGTTTTAAGATACCATTTATATTCATTCTACCTCCTCTGACAATTGAGGATGGTAGGGACAGTGAAGCTTTTGGTTGATGGGTGAAACCTGCAAACTTCCTTGATTATAGTTCCAGTGAATTGGGAGCCTCTATCACTTGAGAGAATAGCAGGAATTTTCCAGTTAGGGAAAACAAAGTCCAGTAGTTTTTATAGCTACTGTTAGGACAGTAGCCTTGTGACAAGGAAAAGCCTCTATTCAGCCAGAAAATAGACATATGATAAAAAGGACATATTCATATCCCATAGAAGGGGATAGCTGTATGAAGTTCATTTGAAGATATTCAAAAGGGCCCTTTTGGTCAAGGTATTTGACCCTGTATTTGGCACCTTTACACTTTTACTAGGGTTATGTTAATTGACAGGTAGAACATAATTTATGTACTTGACTTGTTTCTTGTTTAAAGTACCTTTTTCTTTTCTTTTCTTTTCTATTTTTTCTGAAGAGGAAGCTCTAACTTGTATTTGACTGCAAGCACTTTCAAAGATGCATCAGAGTATAACAATGTAACCCACAAGGAAATGTGGTTGTTCTTATAGCATGTAGCTTTCTTTTTAAGAATAACTGAAATTATGATCAACACTATACTGTTATCTAATAGCATGTAGATCAGTATGAGGACATATGGACAGTGAGAACACTGTCAAATCTCTAGGAATTTTATATAATCTCAATATTTATATGAATAACACTTTATCCATACAAATTTAACTAACAGAAGGTTAGAAAATCCCTTTTAATTTGACATCACTTTCCATGCAACTCATAACATATCAAATGTCAAAAAGTTGTCAGGTTTGAACATTTTGTTAAATAGGAAAATGGGTCACTGTGAAACAATATTCGGTTCCCTATTTAATCAAAGCAACAATAAACAGGGTAAAAAGGAGTTATGATTGTAAAAAAAAAAAAAGAAAGACTTAGTTCTCTTAAAAGTGAGAATTGTTTTCTAAAGCAATAAAGGATGTTGAGGAATGATATATAATCTCTAAATATTTGTATTACTAACATGGGTAGAAAATTCTTTTGAATTTGGCAACACTTCCCATGCAGCTCATAATATTTGATATGTCAAAAAGTTGTCAGGTTTAAAAATACGGATAAATATTTTCAAATATTGATAAATACCAATAATAGTAAATATTATTTTGACAAGCAGAATCTTTGCCTTCTAGGCAGATTATTCATATAGTTAGCTACACTTATTTTCTTTAACAAAGTACAACCTGCATACTTTACATATCAGTATACCTTAAAAAAAGATCTTTGAAACTATCTCCCAACATCCTACAAAACAGTTATTCTTAAAATAGCTTGTCAAAATAACTCGATTTGGTTAAACACAAATTTGCATTTTTCATCATCTTAAATATCTAGTAGATATAATGCTAGCTTATTTTATCAGTAAACCTGTAGAAATTTGGAAGAATAAACACAAATAGAATAAAATTGTCCTTGTAGTGCACTTAACATGGATGATTCAGAAGGCACAGTTGTTTTTAACTAACAATATAATACTAGTTCCATTTATCAAAGGCTTGTCTGAATTATGTGAATTTGAATTTTTTAAAAATACATTTGGTCTTAGTTCTACAAATACTCTTTTTACATTGGAAGTATTAGAATTTCAGTTTCCTTAACTTCTGGGACTTCAGGAGTATTAATTTATAACTTACAGTTCTTGTTTATCTTTAAGCAATTTGATTAGAGCTCTTTTTTCTGGTAGCACAATATTTTATTTTTAAATATTTTTACATTTTTATTGTTAAATATAACATATATACAAAGAAAAGAAAAAAAAGCAATGATTTTTCAAAGTACACTTTAATAAGTAGATACAGAACAGATTTCAGAGTTTGTTATGGGTTAGCAGTCCACTATTTCAGATTTTTCCTTCTGGCCTGGAGGCCAGAAGAATTTTTTTCTTTTTCATAAAAAAAACACATATACAAAAAAGCAGTACATTTCAAAGCACATCGCAACAATTAGTTATAGGACAGATTTCAGAATTTGGTAAGGGTTACAATTCCACAATTTTAGGTTTTTACTACTAGTTGCTCCAAGACATGGGAGACTAAAAGAAATAGCAATATAATGATTTTCTTTAAAAAAAAATAGAGCTCTTTTAAGAATTTTTATTTGTTAGTTTGGTATTACCATGCAGAGGTAGGAAAATATACATGAAAAAAACCAGACAGATACAAATAGAGTTTATAGCTTCAATTAAAATTTTTTCAACCATGAATCAGACATAAAACAGAAATAAAAAACTCACTAGTTTAAAAAAAAGAGCTGACTTTCTCTACTCGCTCCACTCATTATTTTTTTCTGAATTTTTGTTCTTGGCAGTGGGGACATGTTGAGGTTCTTTATTTAATATGAGAGCTAAAGCTTTCCCATCCTAATTTATGGAGACTTTTAAGATTCCCTTTGCCCTGATGTGTAATCTTTTGTAAACTTTGTCCTATTTCTCAGGCCTATTTGACTCTTAGATTGATTGTGGAAAGAGGAATCTTTTAAATCCCTTTTTGTGTCAGTCCAATAAGGATTTAGCATCTGTGGTTCTGACCAACTTGTATATAAGCTGATATAGGTCAAATAGCCCTAGATCACGCACACCTAAAAGAATTCTAAGTTCTTCTCTGAATATTTGCTGGTCTTATTTGGGGAATCTTTAATTATAGCTCTTAATTCTGTTCAGGTCCAAGGTTTAAATTACTCTCTAGCAGGCAGCCAGATTCCATAGAAGGCTTAATCTTTAAAGGAGTCTGGACTAGATAATTTTCCCTTGAGGGGTGAGGGTGAGGGTGGGGTGATGTCAAGAGGAACTGGTTAGGGCAACTATGGGGGAAGGGCTGGGTACCAGAAGATGGGGAGGTATAGGTTTGGTTTGGAGTTTTTCCCCCCTTTCTTCTGTTTTTTTGGCCTTTTCTTTTCCTAATGAACCTTTAAGTGAAGCTGTTGTGGAAGCAGATTGTCCATGTACCAATCTTGGATCCCCTTTTTCTTTTCTTTAAGGCACCTCTCAACTGTATGATTTTGTTCATATAAAGTTTCTCAAAGTGATCACTACAGAGTTAAATCGTCCTTTGTCAGATCCACTCATGAACAAAAAAAATCACAGGTCCATAGTGTGAGTATATATAAGAAGCAGGATTTTTAGCAGGTGGAGAAGAAGATTTAGAGCAGAAGACCCCCATTATGCTATGGTCAGATGAAATATCTCTCAGGTCCCGGGCCTTTAGGCTCAGCCGTTCCGATTCCTTTCTGACCTTAGCAGGATCCCCCTGTGGGTGAAGTTCCGGACGGGTGTCTGGAACTGGACACAGGCAGCATAATGGGTAGGAAAGGAGGCTTATTATATTACACAGGAGCAAGAGGACTGACAACCTGCTTGCCATGTGACTCAGGGTGGGAGTCGGCTTAGCAGGCTGCAGGGATTCCCAAACCCTGTCTCCCAGAGTAACAAGAAAATGAGAGAGCTGGTGGGAGAAATGGAATGAAATTTCAGCAAATGGAAGGTCTGAACGATAGAATAGAAACCAAACCTAAACCAAAGATACCTAAATGAAAATCACGAACAAAAGAGGATTGAAGTCGACGCAAAATGCGGAGTTCAGAAATAGGAAGGGGTTGTTACCTGGGGTGGGGGTGGGGGGGTGGTGTCTCTGTAATCGTACCCCCCAAAAGAGTCTTTCGTGGATGCCTCACCTGCTCCACCTGACTGGTCTCCAGAGCCCGCGGCCCCAGAGGGCACCTTCTATATCTCAGTGGGACCTCCATACTTATGAAAGACAAACGGGGCCGAGTTTGCAGACTATAGCATTTTGTTCGGGATACCGAAGTTTTACTGCAACAGAAGAAGCCAAAACAGAAATAGCTTTGGGTTTCTAGGGACGGTAAAGGATTTTTTTATAGGCACAGAAAGGAAATTAGTTTGACTTCTACCGATTGGACCAAAGTTTGTCCATCGTACAGGGGCGGGTTTAGGGCTAGTGGGCTTCATTTTGTATTGGGTTAAAGGTGATGAACTAGGGGCTTGATTGGCTATATGGGTCAGCTACCTTAGTGGGGATTTCAAATTTCAAAAGATAAGGAGGAAACTCCAGAGGGCATTGGAGTTGTTTCGTTTGGCTCTGAAGGCTCCCAGGGCATTCTCTATACAATTTTATCACCCCTATATCCTTATGTAATTATTGGCAAGTCCTTAGGCCTGGAATTCTGTTCTTCTCAAATGATTACGTCAGGCATACTATTTTAATAAAATAGTAATTTTAAAGTTATCTTTACAGGGATGTTGCTTATGCTGATGTTCTTTTTCTTTTCTAGGTTTATCATTGTTTCTTACTTCCTTTCATAAAATTCCCTGGTAACATTTATTTACATACCTGGAGATTTCAAGCCTTACATAGCTGCTTTATAGTTAAATCGTTAAAGAGGAATCTTTATAATTGAGTTCTGGAACATGCAGTGGGCTGATGCTGTGGTGTTTCAGCTTCTAAATTTTAAACTTAAGGGACTTCTCTAGAGTTGGATACAAAAATGTCATAGAAGCCTTCATCTTAACATCGGGCGTTTATGGCTAGGCTCTAAGAAAGGGTGAGAACACAAAGAGTTTTATTGTAACTTGCTTGGTTAATTTAATTTAATTTATTCATATATTTAACCACAGTCAGCATGTAATTGTTTTCCTCTAGGAGGCATATTTTCCAAAACACAATTTTCAAAATGTCTTATTTCCCCACAAGGCTCCTTGTGTTTAGTTACCCTTTTATTTTTGCCAGTGTTTTCCTCATAGCTAGTTGTCCTACCAGCTAGATCCTGGGTAAGAACCGCCTGTAAGCCTGTTTTCATAGCATGCTGAGCCACCAGTTAATCCCAAAGATCTCCTGTCCTAAATATAAAACAGGATCACACTTTTATACATGGCCATCCTCTAATCTAGGAAGCCTTAACAGACACTGATGCAAACAAGGGGATGTATGGCAAGTTCCCCTTTCACTGAGGAGCCCAGTGTTTATTTCCTGGAGAACACAGAGAGACCCAGGGTATGATTGTTGTTCAGGAATCTGACCATTTCTTTTGTAAAACAGTAGTCTGGGAAATCAGTACAGTGGTTATCAAATACTATTTTCTTTATCCTGGGAACTTATGGGCCTAGGAATTTACGTCAACTTAGTGAGCAATAAGAACATTTACATATTTAAGGGAAAAACTGCCTCTTCCTCTTGACTCTTAAGCTTGTTTTTCAGTCTCCTTGAGAAAACATTTGCTTTCTTCCTCCTCCTGGGGCTTTTGAGCATGCCTATTTGTCTACTTGGTCCCTGTGTCACCTGGATCAAGCGTACCATTCCTTTTTGTTGCCAAGTTTCCTGTAAAGTGTGCCAATTTTGTTCCTGCCTCATTAGCATAGTGATCAACTTTCCCTTCAAATAGTATTTCGTGTGGGATGATGTTTTTGTAGGCAAGATGTTTTTTCCTGATTTTCAGTGTTTCAGAATTCTGCCTTTGCCACTTTCAACTGCTCCAACAATAGGCTTATTCATTGTGGGCCTATACAATAATGATCTTTTTCAGCTTTTGAAAAATCAGATTAAGTGTTCAGTGTCATCAATGTAAAGTCATATTTTACATGTTGCAACATATAAAATCTTGGACTTCAACTGGTTTCTTTCCAGTCTTAATACTAACACAGCCCATGAACAGTCAATTTTGAACCAGGATAAAAACTGTTTTTGTCATGTCAGGACAAATATTGTATGATGTCACTTACAGATCTAGAAATGGCAAATTCACAGAGACTGTAGATTAGAGGTTATCAGGGGATGGGGTGGGGGTGGGGGGAGGGAGGGTGTTGGCTTAGTGGGTACAATGTTTGTAAATAAAAACTATTTAAAAAAATTGTTCTTAAACAATTGTAAAGTTATATTTGTTGCCAATTTTTGTTTGCACTCAACAGCAAGAAAAAATATTTAAGAAATAGGGGATTAATAAAAATGCTCATACCAAACAATTAAATCAAAGGGCAGTTTATTATAAAAGAATCAAAACAGAAACTCTAAGTACCAGTGTGTACATTGTACACATTTAAATGACTCACAAGAGTGAAGTTTTTTTTCATATATATTAAGATCACACCACCTTGTTTAATCAAAAGATGTTCAAGGAAAACTATGACTCCAAACTGCATACACAATTGCCATTTTAAACAGACTGCATTTCAAACATGCAACAACGCCACTGGTAATAAAGCTTTGGAATGGGTGCTCATTCTATTACTCTACTACAAACAGGATAGAAAGCAAGACAGGTTGAAAATTTATTCTAAGTAGAATGGAACTTGTCATTGTCTACATTAGCACTCCTCACTCCTCTGTTGCCATTTTTAGTAAGTACTCCTTGTCAATTTTGAAGAGTCGCCATCCTTCCTCACTGGACAGATCAGAAGCACCTCTTCTTTTGTAAAAGTTGATAGATGGTTCATTCCATTCTGCCACCAAGAAGTGCATGCTGCTGCAGCGACATTTCATCGCAACCTATTATAAGAGAGAGTAATATAGAAAGTCAGTGACATCTTACCTGCTCTCCAAGACCCAATTTTGATTCAGTCATTAAAATAATCCAGTAACCCTTATTAATTTGGAAACCCAAAACTAAGACATACCTGGCTTAGATTCTTTAGAATTTCTGATCCAATGCCAAAACCTAAAAGAAAGAATACAATTTTAAAGTCATTTTAAGGACTTAAAGCCCTAAATTTCCCCTTAGAACTGCCCCTGACCCAGCCCCAAACTCAACCATACCTCTATAATCACTCATTACGAAGAAGTCCTCAAGATATAATAGCTTGCCAATCCACGGGTCATATGTAAAATAGTACATGGCAAAACCAACAATGTTGTGTCCTGCAATTAAGAGTATCATATGAGTAATGGAGAAGAAAAATAATCCATCAAAGTTGTAGCTGCAAAATTAGAAGCCTATCATAGGTGTAAAAAAACATACATGCATAAATACTGAAGAGTAGCCACTGAAATGGACTGTCTTTTAACTTTTATACTAGTGCAGTCCAGGCCACTGTTGGATGATCTCACTGTTTTCATAACATGTATTTGCAAAAGCACACATTAAAGCTAGTTGAAGCCAGGCTAGGTCAGGGAACTAGCCACTCTGAGATCTGCTGGATCTCACTCAGGAAGTGAGAGTGCTTTAATTACTTGCCAGAGCTAAACTGCTAGGGTCATAAATGAAACACACACATTATTTACATCCCACTGATATACTGGTATGTTGACTTGAAGTAAAAGTCAGATTTACACGGCAGTTCAGAATAGTAAATACTTGTACTTTTTGAAACTCTGCTTCCTTAAGGTCAGAACATCAGGCCAAAAACTCAACGTTTTCATTTCCAAACTTGCCTTCCAATTCACACATTTTCAATTTGTTCTCCCCAGTTTTGAGGCCAGAAGCAGCAGTGGTACCCAGAAAAAGCTGCTTTGACATTTACATCTAAAAAGCACCTCATCCCTTCTATTTTCTGCTCATTTCTTCTAGCTTGGGGAACAGACTTCAGAAAACATTTAAGAAAGCTTCCACCCAAAGAACTTCCCCTTTTTAGCTCTGTCTTGTGACCAGTTAACAGGGACCAGCAACAAAACAAAACAAAACATCTGACTCCCTCTTATGGGTGTCTATAATTCCAAAGGGAGGCAAAGGTTTCAAATTAAAACTTTCTAGCCATTTTATATTCCTTTGCAAGCACAGGAAGCGAGTGTAATGGAGTTTCTGATCTACCGTGTTTTAAGTGTGTGATAATAGGACCTTACCTCATTTATCATGATCATCTACTTTATTGTGTAAAGGATCTTTTAGTTACCTCCCCGCCCATCCATGTACACGGAAGGGCCATGTACATGGCGAAGCTAGAGACTGTAACCTGAAGATTGGGACAAATTAAAGAAAAAAATGTGATTTAACACAATTACAAAAAAAGGTTACGTTAGGGTCAAACAAGAACCATTTTATGAAACGGAATTACAACAAATGACATTATACCTAACTTTTTCGGGTTTCCGCAGCGCTCTGATACTTAAACAGCTCTTTCACCCGCCCTATTATTAAGTGCAGCACACCTCCGTTTTTTTTTTCTTTTCTTTTCTTTTTTCCTCAACACTGGCTGGCTATTATTCCTAACCGACTTATCAATAAGTAACTCGACCTGGGTAGTCAGTGGCTCTACATAGCAGGCGCTACGTTTTACACAACACTCGGTCTCTGACTGGCAAGGGGTTGGGTAGATACCTTCCGGGGTCCAGTACTCTTTGGGCACTTCTGCAACCAGGCAGTGGTAGAAGGGGTGCTCTCCGAAACCGTCCTCTAGCAGATCTGCAAGAAAAAAGGGGCAGCAGGGACAGTGTTGGCCTCGGCGAGGGTGCCCGGCACTGGGCGTTCGTCTCCTCCCCTCCTCCCTACTGCCGTGTTACCTTTTTCAGTTAATAGTACTTGCTCTTCCATGTATTCGTATTTAGCCAGTTCCTGGGGCGAGGCAGAAAAGAGAAAGGGAGAGATGCAGAAAACAAAGTGAGGCTCCGGCCAATTCGGGGAGGGGCGGATCAAGGCGAGGGAGGGCGGACGACCAGGGAATGAGGCGGGGATGGGCGGGGTGGCGATTCGTCCCCCAGAGTCCTGCCGGGCAGGGACTGGGGGAGGTGGGCGGAGAATGGGGCAGCACTGGCTGGACACCAGCCCAGGCTGGGAAACGCGGACCCTCCCGGAAACGGAGCGGCGCCCCCCCGTCGGCCCCCTGCCTCAACCCTCGCCCCGGGAGGCGTCCCTGGCCTCCTGCTACCTTGATCAGCCGCAGGATGTCACTGCAGTCGGCGGCGGTGGCCGGGCGAATCACGAATTTAGCCATTTTCGTCTTTTGCTTTTCTTTCCTTTGCGGACCAGGCCCCTGTACTTGAACAGCAGGAGGAGGTGGTTCCTCATTCGTCTCCCGGGAGCTTCCTCTTCCTAGTCAGGCTGGCACCATGACCCAGTGAACCAAGGTAGCGGCGGGGGAGCTTCTGCGAAGCTGCGACTTGAAACTGCGCGTCCGGGCAGTGGACCAGCAGAGCTTTTGAGCGCGAGGAAGCCCCGCCCCGAGCCGTGAGGCGGAGGCACCTCGTCCAATGAGACCGCGGTCGGCCCCTCGGCCCCGCCCCCATCCGCCTCTCCCGCTTCCCTGGCGCACCGTTCCTGTTCCCTTTTCCCGGCATCGCCCTCGTGTCTGGAGGACCGTGTGAACGCCGCAGGCCTGAGCGGGGGTGGCGGTGGAGGGGTGGCGAAAGGATTGCTTGGCGGCGCCCTCTAGTGGTGCCGTATGTTACCTTCCCCGAGACCCGACCACGGGCTTCGTGCGCCCCGGGGTAACCTTTGCAAAAGTGAAGAAAGGAATTCTCCCTGTCGCCCCCGACCTTCTTTGCAGTCGGTGAAGCAAACCCAAGAGACCTGGCCTTGCGTAGTGGGAGAAGAATTAGAGCACGGTTCTCAAAGTGTGGTCCCGGGACGATGACAAAACTATTTTCATAGTAATAGAAAGACGTCATTTGTGTTTTGTTACTCTCACTGGAATTTCCCCGACGCCACCTGATCTGTGGTAGTCATACCTTTGATGACTAAAGGAATGGGTGCTTGTATAATCTTGTGTTTTCTAGAAATTTCTAAGGTAAGCTATTTGGGTTCCTCGGTCATTGTTTTCTTATACTTGTAAATTTTTTTTAGAGTTAACAAAATGTTTTCATTCTTACCCCCCTCCCCTTTTATTCCTTCTTAAATCGCTGACCTTCCCGGTGGAAACACTTTCGTTCTCCCTCAGGTAAATTCTTTATATTTCCTTTCGAAGGTCGTCTTTTGTCAGACTTTCACAGTTTTGTCTAAATATGTCTTTAATTCATCTTAAAATTCTAGAAGGATTTTTTGGTCACTGCTTATAGAATTTGAGGTTAGATGTTATTTTCTTTCAACATAGTGATATCATTGGACTATTTTCTGCCTTCCATTGCTGTTGAAAAGTGCGTTGTCACTCTTTTAAAATTAATACCTGTTTTTTTTCCTGCCGAGTATTTTTGTATCTTTTATTTGTATCCGGTGTTCTTCAGTTTCTCTCTGATGGGTGTTGGAGTAGATCTTTAGAAATTAAATTTTTCTTTGGATTCATTGAGTTTTTTGAATCGGCTGACTAGTGTCTTATTAATTTTGGAAAATTCTTAGGCAGTAACTCTTCCTATATTATCTCTACTCCATTTCTCTCTCCTTCTTTAACTGCAGTTAAAAATATGTAATCCTATATTTAGGAAATAAACTTTATTTCATCCTCTGTGCGTCTTTTTTTTAACTTTCTATTTCAAAACAAGTATAAATTCACAGCTGTTTGATGTCATCAGCACTCTGATAACTAAGGAATGTGTGCTTGCATATTCTTCTTATGTTTTCTAGAATTTTCAAAGGTAAGCTCTTTGGGGCCCTCAAGTTTTAAATGCCGTGGTAGCAAAATGTTTGAGAATCCATGGACTAGTGCATCGTTTCTTCTGGGTTGTACTCACTGAACAAGCAAGAATGCGAGCCTCTGCAGAATGAGTTTTCTTTTACACATCTACCTTCCCAAGCAGACCCTGCTGAGAGGCCTGTTCCAGCAGCCCTGCCTGGGCTCAGCCATGAGTTAAAGGATGATTTTCGCAATGAGAAAAATCATAAAAGGGGCCTGCAGTGTCTTCAGTCTGTAGGATGACAGGGCAGACTATCACTAAGTGACCACCCTAACATGCAAGAAGTGATTCTCTGCCTTTCCTAGCAATAATCTGCATGTAGAAAAGGCAAAAATATGTTCTCTGTTCTCATCCCACCCTCCCAGGATTGGACGCCCAGTGAATCACCATGGGAATTTGTGACATGTCTTTCTCAAAATTCTTTGAAAATAGGATTGATTCTCATCTGCCTAAACTACTGCTGGTAGGATCTTTCCTGACACTATGGGCTACACCTCATGGATGACCATTCAGAAGCCCTTTCCTCCTCTGCTTCTGTCTAAAATATGATAGGATTTAGGGGAACTTATTACAGATTTACTGATAACAGTAAATTAGTCCTCCATGACTAAGCACTAATGATGGCTGCCTAGTTGGAGCAAAAACAAGACCATTTCCTATTTGGGTTGCTTAGTATTTTAGAATAGTGTTTGTCTTATTAAAATGCATTCTTATTTATTTTAATGTATTTTGTTTTTCCAGTTTAAGTTTCATGCTCTTATGCATCGCTTTGCCCTTATGACAAGAAAAGCCCATTCTGAGAAACAGGTGGCTAAAAAAAATCCCATCAGGAGTGTGTCTGCGCATCTGTAGAAGCTTAGAATCCTAAGTAATTTGAATTTTCTTCATGGCAGTGAATCAAGTTGTGCTTTTGAGATTTTTAGATTAATTTTATCGTAGATAGCAGCAGTAGGGATGAACCATTACTCCCTCTTGATACTGGGATTTATATTGAAACCTGCATAAAAAGGGATTAACTATCAAGCATTTGGAAAAGTTTTATTTGGTTAATAAGTCCACGAATCAACAGGTATTTAATGAGCACATATCAGACTTGTGCTAGGTACTTTGAAGTTATAGAGGATTACTAAGTTTTGAATCCAGTCCTCAGGGTATACAGTTTATTTTTGGAGACGTGTGTAATTTACTACAACAAAACTTAATCTTTGTGAGGAAAAGAACTGTAACTGAGGAGGACCTAGTGAGGGGAGAGTACAAAGGGATGGAAAAACACCTAAGCACTGTTCTAGGCATTTTGCATTCATTGTCTTATTTGATCCTTACAACTATCTTGTGAAGTAGGTAATGTTATCTCCATTTTTGCCGTTGAAAAAAACAGGCTTAGTGGGGTCAAGAAGGTGTCAAAGCCAGGAAGTGGAAGAGCTAGAAAAGAAGGAACTCTGTTCATTTTGATGCCAAAGTGAAACTGTCCAGCCTGCTCCATTAAATTATTGTGGAAGGTGTCATATTTTTCTTTATGTTATAAAAGTAATGCATACTGATTTTAAAATTTTGAGATATGTAGAAATACAAAAGGCTTACAAAAATTAATCTGTATAATTGGTTGATTTTCTTCCAGGCTCCTTTTCTAAGCACAAAGCTGATATTCAGGTAGTCTATACAGTATGGTGGATATAAAATGGCCACAAATTCATTGTAACTCCTCTCATCAAGAGGTGGAGTGTATTTTCCCACCCCTTGCTTTGGACTGGCTCTGTGACTTGCTTTGACAAAGAGATTGCAGTAGATGTGGTATTTTATAACTTCTAAGCAAGGCCTCAAGAGATCTTAGAGCCACTCCTCACACCCTTTCAGGATATTGCTGCCATATGAAGAAGTTTGAACTAGCGTCCTTGAGGATGAGAGACCCAAAAGAGAAAGGGGTCCAGCTGAGCTAGTACCAAGTGCCGTACGTATAAGTAAGGCCATCTTGGACCATTCAGTTCCTTCTTTTTCTGCCATACTAGTGCACTCAGCTCTGCCTTCCAAAAAGTACTTACTGAGTCAACTAGCATTTGACCTCAACTAAAGGTTGTCATTCTAAATCACTTGCTTGGATGTGAAACTTTGCTCTCCCTTTCAGATTATGAGTATGTACTCTCTCTATGAGGGGAGAATGTATGTGAAGAGCTTTGGATCATTTTCAAAGTATTAGGACAGCTCTTATCTCAGAAGTAATGACGGTATTGTGATGCCCCAGATTCAGTGACTGGATATTCAGAGAGGAATCCCCCATGAACAGAAAGTCCTGTGGCCTCTGTAATTCTCCTTCTGAGAAGGAGTTTGAATGAGAGCAGCTTCCAGCAGCCTCTTAGGATAACAGGGATCTCGTAGCCACTACAGGCTTGGAATCAGACACTCCCCACCCATGTGATGGTGTCAAGTTACTTAAGCTTCTTGAGTCACCATTTCTTCATCTGTAATGAAGAGTAAATAATAATAATAATGCACATATTTCATACAGTTAATTGTAAGGATTAAATGTGGTAATACGTATAAGCAGCACCTGGCATAATTGTGACGTTATAGGGTATTTTCCCATGTCATTGGGTATATATTTAAAATTTAGGAAAAATTTAATGGCTGCTTAGAGTCCATTGTATACAGTTTATCTTACCATTTCTTGTTGAAAATTCAGTTTTGCGTTTTTTCAATGATTAAGTGATGCTTTGATGAGCATCTTTCCACCCAAATTTTGGCCCTGGTTTCTAATTGCTTTCTTATGTAGATTCTTTGAGGTGAAATTACTGGGTCAGAAAAGATATATTATTGTTGTTCACGAGTCAGAGAAATACCCTAATTCAAGTCGTCACTACATGAAAGTGTAGCATTGAGGTGACTTACCAAATGTGCACTCCAGCTTGAATTAAGAAAAAAATTTTTTTATAGATTCATCCATACAGTTCCTTCTACTTCCTATTCCTTTGGTGATTCAATGCACTTTTCTACCTTTCAGAGCATGAGAAGTCATTGCCAAAGTAAACTTCACTATACTTTGTTCCTGAATTGTTCAAGCTCTAAGCTCTGAATTATTCATTATAACTATTATTAATCTTGTGGAAGAAGTAGCATTCTCTTCATACTCTGACAATATCTGTGTTCCATAGGTTGTAATACATGGGAAAGAGTAGAAGTTGTATCTTTCTCAGAGAGTAGTTTTCTTCCTTTGTGTAGATTACAACCTATAACAGTGATCAATACAAACAACCCCCAAGCCAGTGGCACCTAACTAAAACTAGCTTAGGCAAAAGAAGAATTATTGCTCATTGCAGGAAGCACAGATATTACAGGAACCAGGGCCTTTTGGTATAGTCTTAAATACATATTAAGCAAAAGTAAAGATCAGGGCTTGTAATGGACAGCTGTTTGTTTCCTGGAATAGCAACTTCTGCTTTTGAAAAATTATTTTCTCCCTACACCCAACTATATAGTTCTCTTGTGTGTGTGTGTGTGTGTGTGTGTGTGTGTGTGTACGCGCGCATGTGTGTATGTGTGTGTGTCTGTGTGTGTGTTGGGGGTGCCGGGGGAGGTGGGGGGTTGGTCAAAATTGTGACTCAAGCCATACCAATCCGAGTCTCATTGGTTCCAAGAAAGTTCTTTCCTTTCTGCTGGGGCAAATCTGGGAAGATGTAGTAATTTGAGAGAATGAGTTTGATTGGCCAGAGAAAACTGACTACATTTGAATTTCTGGCTCTGCAAGCCAGAGCTGGGACAGCTAAGGCCCTTATCCTTCCAACAGCCACTGTTGCCTGCTTTTGACACCCTGCTCTTCCCCCCCCCCCCAACATACTTGTAAGGTAAAAGCGAGCTAAATGGTCAGAAAGTCTCCTTTCTATTCACCAGAGTAGGGTGTTCCTTGGCCAGACAGAAAGGTTACGGGTAGAAAATGCTTTTGGGGAGAACGCAGAAATATGGGTAATTATGCTTGAATTCCCATGGGTTTGCATGTGCCCAGCTCTATTCATTTCTGACCTTCACCACAGAAATGCCTATAACAAAACAAAGAACCAAAAGTTATACTGGTAGACAGGGACAGAGACATTCCCCAATTACAAGGAGGTAATGTAGGCAGCCTTACCTATTTATGAGTTGAAACCAATTTGCCATCCTTGCCTGAGTCTATTCCAGCCTCTTACTATTGCACTACATGGGGCTTGGACCTAGAACCATGAAAAGTTATGGCACTGGAAGACTGTAGAGACACTCCAGTTGAACTCCCTATATTTGTAGTTAGGGAAACAAGTTTACAAGATATTATCATGCCTCTTTTCTTACTGTCTTGTGAGAAGACCAGCATATTAACAATTTATTAAATCTGCAGAGATTGCCCACTGGAAACTAGATGTAGAGACTGAGTGATTTTTAGGCAAAGCCATGGACATATTCTAAGGCCATGAATGTCTGTGGTTTAAAGCTGGTTTTATATTATTGGCCCCAGGGCCATTGCTGTCCACCATGAACACTTTTTATTTCCAGGTTCCACAACAGCAAGGCCCAAAAGGTTCCTTCCAGTGTCTCACTTGAATCAAGACACCAAAAGTCAGTTGTTCAAAAGCAAGTTATCTTATACCACCCTTTCTCTATTTCTTACTGGTAGCTATGTAACAAATTACTATAAACACATTTATTATCTCATAGTTTCTGTGGGTCATTAGTTCAGGCATGGCTTAGCTGGGTTCTCTGCTCAGGTTTCACAATGCTGCAATCCAGGTGTCCACCATGGTACATTCTCATCTGGAGGCATGACCAGGGAAGAATCCACTTCCAAATCCAGGTTTTTGGTGGAATTCATTTCCTTGTGGTTATAGGTATGAGGGCCCTGGCTTCTTGCTGGCTGTCGGCTGCTGGCTGCCATCATGTCCTAGAGGTGCACAGAGTTCCTAAAGGCATCTGGAGTTCCTAGGGGCCACCTGCAGTTCCTTGCCATGTGGTCTTTACCAATATGACCACTTACTTCATATTGGTAAGACCAGCCAGGAGAGTCTCTAGAGTGAATGTTAGCAAGACTGAGTCTTATATACCATGGCATATCAGGGGAATGATATCCCATCACTTTTATCATATTCTGTTGGTAAGAAGCAAGTTACAGATCCCACCCACACTCAAGGGGAGAGGATCTCACAAAGATGTGAACATCAAGGGACAGGTATCATAGGGGCCATCTTAGGGTCTGTCCATCACACCTGTTCTAGTTTGCTAGCTGCCAGAATGCAATATACCAGAAACAGAATGGCTTTTAAAAAGGGGAATTTAGTAAGTTGCTAGTTTACAGTTCTAAGGCCGAGAAAATGTCCCAATTAAAACAAGTCTATAGAAATGTCCAATCTAAGGCATCCGCCATGGAAAGATACCTTGGTTCAGGAAGGCCGATAAAGTTCAGGGTTTCCCTTTCAAGTGAGAAGGCACATAGCAAACACAGTCAGGGCTTCTCTCTCAGTTGGAAGGGCACATGGCAAACATGGCGTCATCTGCTAGCTTTCCCTCCTGGCTTCTGGTTTCATGAAGCTCCCCGGGAGGCATTTTCCTTCTTCATCTTCAAAAGTCACTGGCTCGTGGACTCTCTGCTTTGTGGTGCTGCAGCATTCTCTGCTCTCTCCGAATCTCCTTCATTCTCCAAAATGTTTCCTCTTTTATAGGACTCCAGAAACTTATCAAGACCCACCCAAATGGGTGGAGACATGTCGTCACCTAATCCAGCTTAACAACCACTCTTGATTAAATCACATCTCCAGGGAGATGATTACAGTTTGAAACATACAGTATTGAATAGGGATTATTCTGCCTTTATGAAATGGGATTTAGATTAAAACATGTCTTTTCTAGGGGACATATATCCTTAAAACCAGCACAACACCTTTAAAAGGCAGTAAAAGCTGATTCTTATTAAACATTTAACAAACACTTATTAAAGTCTGTTTTCTGTCAGGCACTGTGCTTAGGAAATGCAGAAGTAAATATGGCATAGTCCTTGCCCTCCAGTGACTACAGTTCAATATTGCAAGCCCTTAAAGGTCTAGTTGTGGTTGGAAGGGATCTGGCCTTCTGGAGAAAAAAGATTGGAACAATCAATTTTGTATCCATTGAGCATGATCTACCTCCTCTAGGCAGCCCCTTCCTCTAAGAAACCATGTTCAAAGGGAAGACTCCTGCCCATCACTCAGCACAGAGATCAAGGCTCTAACTCCTCATAAATACTTAGGAAATCTGAAAAGTGCAATCAACCATCCTTAGACATCCTAAAGTATCAACTCTTTGAATCAGGGTATGGAGGTTAATCAGAACATCATAGAAAATAATTGCCTATTAGTGCACAATGTATAAGACAACCTCTCTTTTCCCTATGGCCTCTGGGTATTTATAGTAGATTTTAAAGTTCAGAACCTAAATTACCAATTTTTGTACCTCCCCTAAGCTTGCAATTAAATGTTAACAGTGAACCCAGGGAAATAGAGGAAACTTCAAAGAAAGAAATGTAAAGGAGTAAACTCCACCCAAGCAGCCTCTGTTTGGCTGGAGGAACAAGGATGTTTGGCATAGTGTATTGGAGACAACAGAGATGGTTACCTGAGAACCCATTCTGGAGGTGGAGGATATAGGGCTGAGTCATGCCTTTTGGGGGGATGATGAAGGTAGGAGAAGGGTGCAAGAAGATCAAATGGTTTGTTTTAGGGGCCCAGAATCATAGGACTGAGAGAATTGGAATATGTTTTAAAGTAATATCTTAAAAAGTACTTACACATTTCATTCCAGAGCTTCAGGGAAAACTGGGGATGAAATCAGCCATTTAAACAAAGCTGGCCTGGATGAATAAAAAATAGAAGAATAAGGGGTTGTTTACAAAGCTCTCACAGAAGCTGTTTTAGTTGGCTAAAAGCTGACAAAATGCAATATACCAGAAATGGGTTGACATTTACAATTAATAATTTATTAACTTACAAGCTTATAGTTCTTAAGTGTGAAAATGTCCAAATCAAGACATCTACAGAATGATACCTGGACTCTGAAGACAGGCTGGCGGCATCCTGGACACCTCTGTCACATGACAAGACACATGGTTCATCTGCTGATCTCTCTCTTTTCTCCTGGGTTTTATTGCTTTCAGTTTCTAGCTTCAGTGGCTTCCTCTCTGAGCTTCTCTGTGTTCTCTCTTTTAACTTCTGTCTCTCTTAGTTTCTGTAGGCTCTTCTCTCTAAACTTCTCTGGGACTTTATTTCTCTGTTTTATCCTCTTGAAAAGAACTCTAGTAAGAGGGTTAGGACTCACCTTGAATGAGGTGTTTCATGTCTCAATTGAAATAACCGAATCAAAATGTCCCACCTACAATAAGTCTGCACCCACAGGAATTAATTAAAAGAACACAATCTTTTCTGGGGTACATAGAGCTTCAAATCATCGGAGATTCATAGAATGTTAGTGATCCTCCAGCCTGAATTCTACCTCTAACAGGTAAGAAAACTGAAGCCCAGAGAGTATAAAGTACTTGCTCAAGGTCACACAGCTAGAAAGTGGCAGAGTCAGAAATACTAGTGAGGTCTTCTGACTCTCAGTCAAGAGATACTTGACTACAGCACTCTCTGGAATTATGGCCCTCATAGAACTTCTGGCAAAAATGATGATTCTCAACCTGGATGTAAAAACAGCCATTATAGGGGTGCAAGGGTAGTTCAGTGGTAGAATTCTTGCCTGCCACGTGGGAGACTCAGGTTTGATTCCCAGCCCATGCACTTCCCAAAACAAACAAACAAAAACCAAACAAGCAAAAAAGTCAACAAATGGTGCTGCAATAACAGGACACTCACATGGAAAAAGAATGAAATGTGACCCCTGACATACAGCATACACACACATGCACAAAAACAGACATTATATCAACTACTGACCTAAAACTGGAGCTCAGGCTAAAAACTGTAAACATCAGAAACTTGGTCCAGTTCTCACAAGTCAAGTTTCATGAGCATATGCCTTGTTTTTGTTATAGTAGGGAATGCTTATTCTTGACAGTTCCAGTCTTAGTTTCTTACTTTTCCTAAGCCTTCCTTCTCTCCTTTGTACCCTCACACCCCATCCCAAGAATAGGACTGGTAAGCAGGACTGTGCAACATGCATCAGAAATACCTAGTCTGAGATAAGTTGACAATTAGCTTGCTAGGAGATCCCTGCTATCCTAAGAGGCTGCTGGAAGCTGCTCTCATTCAAACTCCTTCACAGAAGGAGAATTACAGAAGCCACAGGACTTTCTGTTCATGGGGGATTCCTCTCTGAACATCCAGTCAGTGAATCTGGGGCATCACAATATCATCAATACTTCTGAGATGAGAGCTGTTCTAATACTTTGAAAATGCTCCACAGATTTTCATATAACATTCTCCCCTCATAGAGAGAGTATATACTCATAATCTGATGGGGAGAGCAGGGTTTTGCATCCAAGCAAGTGACTTAGAGAATGACAAACTGTTGGCATGAGGCTAAAAGGTAGTTGAGTCAGTAAGTACTTTTTGGAAGGCAGAGCTGGGTGCACTGATACGGCAGAAGAAGAATGGATTTTGGAGGCTGGAAAGACCTAGATGTAAATTCTAGTGCTGCCAGTTACCAGCTGTCTGATTTTGGATTAAGTCCTTGAATCTCAGTGTGCTCAAATGTAAAATGGAGTTAATAGTTTCTCCCACAGGGTTTGCAAATGTATTAAATGATGTTGGAAAGTCCTTTGTTTAGTGCTTTGGATATAGCCCTCTAAATCTAAATGTTTGTTCCTTTCTGGATACTTGGTAATACAAGGATTACAACTCATTTTGGATTAGAAAGAGTAATTGTGAATGACCAATGGGGAGAGGGAACGATCTGTCCCTAAACCCGTTTTATTCTGTCTTTACACAGGGTCATTCTCTTATTGGTTGACCTCTGTCATGAAGTTCTGAACTTACTCTTGAATAATAAATGTTCAAAGATTCTTGTTGACATTTGCCAGCCAAGGAGGCCTGCTCCAGTGGCCATATAATAAAGAATCATCACAAAGCCTGGATAATCATTATTGTAATCTCTATTGCCCTTGACTGGGAATGTTTTATCTGCTTGGCCAGACATTGTGTGAACAAGGGCCAATCCAAAACACATCACCTAGGATAAATTATTTACCACTCTTTCTAACTTTAGAAGTGGACATTATCCATGACCTGGTTAGCATTCAACTGTAAGCCACACTTGGAGATTTTTTTTGAAGCAAGCTTAGAGAAAACATGAAAGCTTGAGAAAATGCTGAAAAGGCCATGATGTGGAACATATTAATTTACACACCTTTTTGTTCCTTTCTCCTTTTTACAGATATTTTACAGCTATAGCAGATAGGGGGAAATTATGCAGAGATAGTGCTTAGAATCTTGGCAGGACAGCAGACAGAAAAATTTCCCACACTATATTCTTTCAGAATCTAGTCTCTGAAGCTATGGTTAAAAACCGAAAAGCAGCTAAAGAGCTGTGAATATGGTAAAGCGTTGTTCATTTGCATTCAGCAATATATATTAATGAAACACAATTCACAATTTCATAATTCTTTTATTCAACTTTCAGAATGTTCCAAACTTGTTGAAAACTGTCAACCAATCTATCCAAGTATCTCAATGAACCACAAGCAGCACAGATACAAAGAAAGCCATTCTGAGGCACTACAGAACCAAATTTCTAAAAACCAATAATAAAGAAAATAATCTTAAAAGATGAGACTCCTTGCTGGTTTCTCATCAGAAACAATACAAGCCAAAAGACAGTAGAATGACATCTTTAAAACCCTGAAAAAAACCCAACACTGTCAACCTAGAATTTTATATCTAGTGAAAATGGCCTTCAAAAACGAAGGCAAAAGCAGTGTGGACAACCAAAGCTATAGGCAGAGCCCCCAGTCTTGGGGTTTGTTCATATGAAACTTAACCCCGCAAAGGATAGGTCAAGCCTACTTAAAATTTAGGCCTAAGAGTCACCCCCAAGAGAACATCTTTTGTTGCTCAGATGTGGCCTCTCTCTCCAGCCAACACAACGAACAAACTCACCACCCTCCCCCTGTCTACGTGGGACATGACTCCCAGGGGTGTGGACCTTCCTGGCAACGTGGGACAGAGATCTTGGAAGGAACAGAGACTCAGCATCAAGGGATTGAGAAAAACCCTAGAATGAGCTGAGACTTAGCATCAAGGGATTGAGAAAACATTCTCGACTAAAAGGGGGAAGAGGGAAATGAGACAAAGTGTCAATGGCTGAGAGATTCCAAACAGAGTCAAGAGGTTATCCTGGAGTTTATTCTTACGCATTAAGTAGATATCACCTTGTTGTTCAAGATGTAATGGAGAGGCTGGAGGGAACTGCCTGAAAATGTGGAGCTGTGTTCCAGTAGCCATGTTTCTTGAGGATGATTGAATAATGATACAGCTGTCACAATGTGACTGTGTGATTGTGAAAACCTTGTGTCTGATGCTCCTTTTATCTACCTTGTCAACAAAGGAGTAGAACATATGGAATAAAAATAAATAAGAGGGGGAACAAATGCTAAAATAAATTTAGTTTGAAATGCTAGTGATCAATGGAAGCAAGGGGTAAGGGGTATGCTAGGTATAATCTTTTTCTTTTTCTTTCCTGTGTTCGTTTTATTTCTTTTTCTATTGTCTTTTTCTTTTTCTGAATTAATGCAAATGTTCTAAGAAATGATGAATATGCAACTAAGTGATGATATTGTGTGAATTACTGATTATGTATGTTGTTTTATTTTGTTTCTTTATTTTTTTAATTAAAAAAAAAAGAAGGCAAAATAAACACGTCAGATCAACAGAAGCCAAAAGAATTCACCACTGGTAGACCTGCACTACAAGAAATGCTAAAACAAATTCATCAGGCTGAAAGAAAATGATACCACATGGAAACTTGAATCTACACAAAGAAATGAAGAGCACCAGAAATGGTAAATATGTGAGTCAACAAAGACATTTTCCTGGGTCTTTTTTTTTTAATGTCTTTGAAAGATAATTAGCTGCTTAAAGTGAAAATAGTAACAATGTTATTATGGGACTTAAAGCATTTATAAAAGTAAAATGTATGCCCATAACAGCATAAAGAACTAGGTGGTTCTTGACCAAAAGGGGAAAGAGAGAAATGAGACAAAATACAGTCTCAGTGGCTGAGAGATTTCAAACAGAGTTGAGAGGTTATCCTGGAGGTTATTCTTATGCATTATATAGATATCCCTTTTTCTTACAGCTTTTTTTTTTCCACATGGGCAGGCACTGGGAATCGAACCCGGGTCTCCGGCATGGCAGGCAAGAACTCTACCTGCTGAGCCACCATGGCCTGCCCTAGATATCCCTTTTTAAAAAAATTTTTTATTAATTAAAAAAAAATTACAAGAAAGAAACAAAAACATTCCTAATATATGCTCATTCTGTTCTACATATATAATCAGTAATTCACAATATCATCACATAGTTGCATATTCATCATCATGATCATTTCTTAGAACATTTGCATCAATTCAGAAAAAGAAATAAAAAGACAACAGAAAAATAAAATGAAAACAGAAAAAAAATTTACATACTGTGTTAGTTAGATTCAGTTGTCAACTTGGCCAGGTGAGCATACCTAGTCTTGTTGCTGCGGACATAAGCCAACGGTATGTGAACCTCATCTGTTGCCAATTACATCTGCAGTCAGCTAGGAGGCGTGTCTGCTGCAATGAGTGACATTTGGCTTAATTGGCTGGTGCTTAAATGAGAGAATGCAATGTAGCACAGCC
>PVIY010016992.1:0-50384 GCA_004026745.1 Myrmecophaga tridactyla
CTGTGGACTTTGGGCCCTCTACATGATGCCCAATAAATGCAGGTGGCTGAATGATGGAGTCGACTGGCAAACAACATGTATACTTACCAAGGAAGGTTGTGCTGCTACAAAATGAAACAAAGTTGTAAGGCATGCAACAATGTAAACAAACATGTGGGACAGCTGGTGAGACAAAATAAGCCAGAAACAAAACAACAAGAAAGGGATGGTTACCTTTAGAAATGCTTATAAAAGAAGAGGCCTAGATTGCAGGCTTTTAGAGCAGACACATTAAGTCTAGAGTGTTATTATTTCTGGATTTTGAGATGTCGTTTTATACATATAACCTGATATTTAGAGATAAGAACAAAACTGAACATAGGGGTAAGGAAGACAGTGTCTGTATTTTAGAACCACACATACTCTTTGGGACCAACGGAAGAAAGATTTGGTCTAGAACTGAAATTTTCTGTAGTGCATAATCTAACTCAAACTCTCTGTATAGCTCATCTGAATAACTGAAACGCAGGAAGCACAGAATAAGAAAAAGGTCCTTTAATCCTGTATAGATTATTGTAATGCCTGGATACATCCTAGAGTATATTAAGCAGATAATCAAAAAGTATTAGCAACGTTCCCTGAGAGATGGGAGAAAGAATATGGAACTATTAAACCTTACAATCAGGGAATCCCCTGATAAAATGTCATACTTTAGGGATGCCCAAATCAATACGCCATGCCCTTGATCATGAGGCTTACTCCTGGAAGCTTATATAGGTAGCAGAAAAGCTTAGATTACCTACAGGCATACCTAAGAGTTACTTCTACAGGACCTCGTTTGTTGCTCAGATGCTGCCTCACTGTCTCTAAGCCCAACTCTGCAAGTGAAATCATTGCCCTCCCCCCTACATGGGACATGACATCCACGTGTGAGTCTCCTGGCAACGTGGGAGATGACTCCTAGGGATGAATCCAGACCTGGCACGGTGGGATCAACAATTCCATCCTGACCAAAAGGGGGAAAAGAAGTGTAATTAATAAAGTATCAGTGGCTGAGAGAGTTGAGAGGCTACTCTGGAGGTTGCTCTTAAAGCAAGCTTCAGGTAGACCTTGCTACCTTCATAACCTGCCAACCCCCAACCAGGACCATTCCAGCCAATCCTAAAGAACACCTACGACAATATATAAGATTCCACAAGGATTCCATGCACTAGAGAAATTCCCGAAACCTACAACCTCCAGATGGGTCCCTGGTCCAGATGAGTCCTGAAACCTAGCCCACCCTCTCCAGAATATCAGAGAGTTTCATCTCCCTACCCCAATATAGAATATTATAGTATAAAATATAGTGACAATATAGTATAAAATTATAATTTTATATTATAATTAAAATTATAATATAAAAAATTTAGAATTGCCATAGCCCAAACACCCCTAAAGAGAAAGATGGAAAGATCAAATGTGATGGTGGCATTATACAGAGAAGATAGGGTTTAACAAATGAATATGAATGCTGAATCATTAAATTGGTATCTCTTTTAGTCTCCAGTATTTTAGAGCAGCTAGAAGTAAAAACCTAAAATTGCAGAATTGTAACCCATGTCAAACTCTGAAATATGTTCTACAACTAATTGTGGTGCTGTGGTTTGAAATTTATTGCTTTTTTGTATATATGTTATTTTTCACAATAAAAGAAAGAAAAAAGTTGATTGCGATGATAAAAAAATATTTACGCCCTCTAGCCTCCTATGTTCTGGAGTAGCTAGAAGGAAAAATATGAGAGGATTGTATGGTAGCCCATGACAAACTCTGGGATCTGTCTTGTAACTATTAGTTGAAGAGTGCTTTGAAAACGACAGCTTTTTTCTTTGCTTTGTATATATGTTACACTATACAATAAAAAAATGTTAAAGATCAAAAAAAAAAAAGAATGGTGAGGAGTCAAATTATAAACCTTTAGGAAAGTAACATGTTAATGTTTATCCATTGTCAGTGTGGGAAATGCTCCTTGGATGATGAGATGATTTAAAAACAACTCTTCCAATGGATAAAACTCTAATCTTCAAACAACTGTTTAAGAAAATTGTTTTGGGACGATCAGCGTATTTGTGGCTATCTAAAAGCTTTCACCTTTGTGAAATATACTCATTGTAAAATATCTTTTAAATAGAGACCAGAGAGTACAAACTTAAATATAAATAGAACTATTTAGAATTCTCAATACGATTACCTACCGCCCACAGTTCTGAGATAAGGTAAAAAAAAACTGACTTGTAAATAACTAATGTCAGTAAAATCCTACTTGCTATTACTTAATCATACCCATATTCTGCAGCAAAGCAGCCACATAGGGTCATTCTTCTCAGCCAATTTAATGTTACTTAGGGCTTACTTTATCTATACAACTGTCTCAGATAAGAATTGCAAGGTAATAATAATTACATTAGTGTCAGAAGTGTAGGGGACACCTATGGTTTGTTTATTTAGCAGAGAAAGGTATTTTTAATGTTCTCAACTGAATTTTACTGTCTACTTTAAGATAGTTAAAATAGCATATGCAAAAAAAATTCAACTGTCCATTAATGGTTGATATCTGAGAAATACAGTATTGTTCAAAACAATGGTTGATATCTGAGAAATACAGTATTGTTCGAAACATTTTAGTGTCTGCCATTACCTCAGTTCAAACAACTTGTCAAAGGGCATGGGGGAGCTTAAATTAATTATTAATACATCTAAATAAGGTTACTGTATTTCCATGAAGTTAAATTTAATGTGTTCTTTAAAAAAGTTATGAATCATCTTCACTTCATGATCAGTACCCTGTGGATTTAAAGAGGTTCCTCCTTTTTTGTTTTAAGAAGCATTTCCATTTTCATATATCTAAGGGGGAAAAAGCTTTTCAAAAGAAAATTTGCAATAAATAAGCCTTGATAGAATGTAAAAAAAAAAAACCATGCTTAGTAGGACGTCTCTCTTTTGGGTCACGCTGGAGAAGGGGGGAAGCTGGGACTCAAACCTCCCTAAGACAAAGTCCCAAGAGGCGGGACCAGCAGGGCAAAGGTCCTGAGGCTGCAACTGTGCCAAACTGCATGCAACAAGCAATAGAGGGCGAGGGGCGGGAGGGGCTTCGTAACGTTTAGAATTTATTTCTGAATAATAAATTTATTATTTAGATTCAGCAGGAAGCCCTTTGGAAGCTTTGAGGAGAGCTGTGCCTTTGACCTGGATTTCCTTTTTAAAAAGATTCTTGGGCTGAACTCAGCCTGGAGCGCCACAGGCAGGAGGGAAGGCAGGAGGAGGCTGTCTCCATCTTCCAGGGGAGAGAGGAGGCGGTCCAGCCCCGCCTGACTCCAGCTGGGTGGATCTGGGATACAGACTTTGGAGGCGAGGCCTCTGGGGTTTGCTGATGTCCGCAGCGGGTGAAGAACAGCCGAGGACTAGAGTCAGGGGTGTCAGTGATTCTCACATAAGTCCTGCGAAGTCGATCACGGCGTTTTACAGACGACCCTCGAGACGCCTCGATGCCTGTGCCGTCGGGGGGGAGGGCGATGCGGCCGAGTCCCGGCGGCCTTGGAGAGATCCAGTCCTTGGTGCTGAGACCCACAACCAGCACCTGCATTCGGGGCTGTGCACCCCGGGCTCCTGACCCCGAGGTCGGGGCTCTTGGATCTCTGGGTTCTGCACCACCCACTCCACGCCCCTCCCGCCGCCTCTTCACACGCACCTCAGGAAAACGTTTGTCGAAGGTACCAACCCGTCAAGGCGGGGAAACCGAGGGCTGAGGTAGCAAGGCGCCCCGCAACCCCCCCAGGCCTCCCCCTCAGGCCTCTAGCCTGCGCGTGTGGAAAGCCCCCGAGGCCCAGCGGTTTACCTAGTGGAGGGCCTGACGGTCGCGGCGTCCTCGACGGCTCACTCTCTCCCCGCGGGGAACCCCCGAGAAACGAACACAAACCACAGGCGTCCGAGCGCCATCACACAGGCGGTTCTCGGGGGTAGCTGTGGCCAAGCGCCCCGAGCGCCGCGCACGCGCCCAACCCTACTCACGCCCCCAATGCCGGCGGGAAAAGGAGGCGGGGCGGCCGGTGCGCAGGCGCATACTTGGAGCGCGTCGAGGAGGGGGTGGGCTCGCAGGGGCGCGACTCCCTGTCGGCCTCAATGCGCAGGCGCGAGGTGCCCGCCTCGCACAGCGCCAGCTTGGAAAGTGCGCACGCGCGGGAATTTCTGGCAGAAAGCAGGCGAGCCCGAGCCGGCGCGGGGCCTTGTGGGAGGGCTTAAGGAAGTAAAATGGCGGACCTGGCGAACGAAGGTAGGGGAGGCGCCGTCGGGGGCCAGCTAGCGGCCAGGGACCGGGCGGTGGGAGGCTTAAGGGCCACAGGTCCGAGGGGTGAACACCGCGGAATGCCGGGTCCCGTCCGTTCCGGGTTAGTAGCCCGGCGGTCCCCGCAGCCGCCCCCCATTGCGTCCTCTCCGCCCAGGCGCACCGGCTCGCCCCATTCCTCCAGGCAGCCCCGGCCCCTGCCACCGAACGGCCAGAGGAGACGGGAGGCTGCAGGGGCCTCGACCCTGGAGCCCCTCCGCCTCGCAGGCCAGGCCCAGGGCCGAAAGGGGCGGGAGGCGTAGCCTGAATGCCTCGACTTCGGATGTAAATAGACCGTGAGGCCTGCTGCTGGGCCCGAGCGCGCCACACTCTCTCCCCACCCCCCTCGTTTTGGGGGACACGATCTTTCCCCTACTTCCCCGGCCTGGCCTGCCCCTTCCGCAGTCCTGGGAGATTTTCATCGCCCGCGGGCCTGCCACACGTCGAGGACGGAGAAGGCCCTGTCCGTTTTCACCTCCCGCCCCGAAGTCCTCGTCCCCCAAATTCCCGCCAGTTCCCCCGGATCCTTGGTGGCAACCTGAGAGTCGCGCACCAACTCCCCTCATTTAGGCCCGGCCGCGGTAACGGGCCGCTGAAAGCCCTGTCTGCCTTTTGGCCGTTTGCTGCACTTCCAGAGAGAGACCGTGTGATTCTCTCCTCTGTAGAGCGCTGACATCCCACCTGAACGTTTTCGACAAGGTTACAGTTCTGGATCCCCCGGAAAGCACGCTTTATGAAGCTGATGTCTGCTTAAATCAGCAGTGGTGTTGAGATCGCGATAGCTTCAGGACTTGAGAGGCCTATTTTTAGCACCCTCCTTTTCTTGGTGCACAACCGCAGGTAGACCTAACTGCCTGTGGGCCCTGATTACTCGTGCGATGCTCCTTGCTATTGGAGGGTGACCTGAGGTTTACATACTGAACCGCACTAATGTGGGAATGATAGTAAGTGCCCACACTTGTGGAACACCTGAGACGGTCCCAGGTATTCAATTTTGTCATCTCCGGTAACCCTCGCTCCTCACAAAAGCTCCATGAGTTGGGTACCACTACCCTCGTTCTCTTGATGAAGAAACCGAGTATGAATAGTAAAATTGCTTCTCCAAGGTTATACAGGTCACACACTAATAAGGAGTAGAAATGACTTAAAGACTCCACTCTTGACCATATTCCACTGCATCTCTTTTTAAGTTAAAGGAACTTAGAAAGGGTTGAGGCATTGCAACTCATAAGATCCAGTTAAGGGCAGAAGAAGATTGTATAAGTGAGAATGAGTGTTACATGCTTTATATATTTCATCTTCAGACCATACAGTTTCTTGAACTCAAGGCACATATATCCAACTGCCAATTCACCATGTCCATTTGGATGTCTGATAAGCACATCAAATATGTGTTCAAAACAAAATCTCTGTCTTCCCCTCCCATCCTATAGTCTGTCCCCATTACAATAGATGGCAAGTGCTGAAGCCAAAACACTTGCAGTTATCTCTGACTCTCACTCTCTAAGCCAATTAAACAGCACATTCTGTCAGTTTTACCTTAGAGATATTTCCAGAAGGCGACCCCTTCTCAGCCATACCACAACCACTGGGACCTCCCTTATTTACACCCTGACCTAACTAACAACTTCTCAACTCAGAAGTCAAAGTATCCCTTGATCCCTCCCTCACTTTCTCTCTCTCCCTCACCACTCTCCCTGAATCACTGTGCTTTAACTACCCTGACATTCTCATTCTTCCTTGGGCCTTTGGATCTGCTGGAAAATAGTCTTTCCCCATTTACCCCCGGCTTGCTCCTTCATCTCCTTTAGAAACATCTCAGATTTTACTTAGTTGTTGAGAACTTCCATGGCCCCTTATTTTAAATTGTATTCACATTCCCTATCCCCCTTACCCTGCTTCATTTTACCCTACAGCACTTATCACCACCTGTCATGCAGTAGTTTACTAGTTTGTTTTATTGCCTCTCCTCTAGAATAAGAGCTCCACAAGGGCTGGAATTTGTATCTGTTGTGATCATTGATGAATCCCCTGCATCTAGAACTGCCTGGCACAGAGTAGGTATCCAAGAAGTATTTGTTGAATAAATGAATGAATGAATGAGGACCCTGGTAGTAAGAGATGCCTTTGAGCACAAGGGAAAATTGCATATTGCTGTTTTCCAGAGGCTATTTCAAACATAGGCTGTATAAATTTGTAAACTGAAGAGAAATGGAATGTTCTGTACTTCAAGTCTGCATAACAAATGCCACATTCACCTGGTAATTTGCCTCGAGTACTAGTTCCTGGAGGGTATTGGGGTCAGTGTCATAGCTTTCCTCAGGAAATCAAGTCTGAGTGTGTTTTGGTGCCTCAGACATCTCTGCCATCTTTTAATTAGTCAATATGTGTTTCCTGAAGACTCCACTTTTGGGTTTGATTTGTACATCCTCCAAGGATGATTGATTTCGTATCAGTTACCTAGAATAGGACTTCCTTTCTTAGGCATTTTGAGGCTTTAGGGAGTGGCCCGTATTTGTGCTTTTCTTCTTGCTTTTTAAGCTCCAACTTGCCCTCATTGCTTCTACCTTTCCTGTCTGGGGTCCTAAGTTGGTCCATCAGATCCCTTCTCCATTTAAACTGTCCTCCTGGGCCTTTCACATATTTGTTGGTCTAAGGTGTTGGATGTCCACCCTGGCTGAGGTTCTTGAACACAGAGAGGCTCAATAGCCACAATCCAGAGTCTGAATCCACGAGGTATTGAGTGCACTCTGAGCATCTGTGTGATAAGAAAGCAGCCAGGGTCAAGAACCATGGTTTGAGTAGTACAAGAAAGCATTTTAGTTGTGTAACCAACAGCATCCTGTTGGCTCTCATTACCTTGCCAATTCCTCAGGAGTAGAAACAGCAGCTCTCACAGCTGTTTCTTGGTAGTCCCATAGTCCATGTCTTTGAAAGTTCAGTTGGAATGCTTCTCTCTTAGGAGTCTGTGTGTGCACACGTTTTGCTCTTCTGTCCAGGGATGTTCTCTTCTGCTTGGCATTTTGTTATTGACACATCCTAAATTCATCAGTCATTCTCTCTCTGGCCTTATTTTACATTGTAGACTGACACTGGTATTTGAAGGTTCTGGTAAAGGTAAAGAACAGGAAGAGGGCAAGCAAAGTATATCTGCACTGTAGGAAGTCTTGGATTCTAGATCCTGGTATCAAAAGGTAACAGATTCTTTGCTGGCCTGTGGGCACATAATGCTGGAAAACTTGGAGACAGTATAAAGCAGGGGGCCTCTTTCTCAGGACTGTTAACACCTGGGCCTTGTTGTAGAGGGCCAGCCTGTGCCTTGCAGGGTATTGAGCAGCACCCCTGGTCTCCACACTCCACTCACTGCCAGGAGCACCCCTGCCCCTGTTGTGACAACCAGTAATGTCTCCAGACAGTGTCCAGTGACCCCCGGGAGGGGGGAGTGCAAAATCACCCCCTGGGTTGAAAACCCTGGTATAAATGATGATGGAAGCACAGACTTTGTCCAGAGACAACTCGGCTTATGCTTTGACTCTGCCAGGAATTCTCTAAAGGACTTTGGGCAAATGTCTTCACCTCTTTGAGCCTTGGTTTCCGTATCAGTAAAATGGGAAGAATGGTCACTGCACCTGTCTCATGGCTGCTGTGAGTATTTGATGAGCTAATGCACGTAAATTATATAGCACCTCTCAGCACACGGCAATAAACATTCAATATATGGTGGCTATTTTTATTATAGTGGACTCAAATTTTAGACACGTTTAGCTTTAAGTTCTCGGCAGAGAGAGAATGAGTGAGAAATGAGTCTGAGTTGTGCAGGTAATCAGGCCCACTCAGTGAGATGGTCTGAGTGAGCCCATGGTGGGAGACCAGGAGGAGCTGGACCAACGCTGTCCATTGTTCTTTCCTGCATTTCTTCATGAGATCATCTGGCTCAGGGTTTCTCACCCTCAGTGCCAGAGATATTTGGGACCAAATAACTTCCTGGGGAGTGGGGGGTGGGGTGGCCTGTTTGTTGTACACTGTTTAGCAGCATCCCTGCCTCCACCCACTCCATGACAGTCTTATACCCCCCAGTTCCAGTTTTGACAACCAGAAATGTCTCCAGACACTGCCAAGGGTCCCCTGGTTGAGAACCACAGATCTAACCAGTTCAGGTGTGTCTTGAGATTTTCAAGGCTAGTTTTGGCTTTTCTTTATTTTCACTTTACTTGCTGGCTTAAAACCCTAACCTGTGAATAGAATGAGATGCCACTGGATTTTTACTGACTAGCTGGAACTCAAATAGTTGGAGTTATCAACTTATTAGATTCTCCCCTTCTGGTTAAAAGTTTCATGAATTTATGTTAAAAATTAACTCTGGGCTTTGTTCTGAGAATAAAACGTATGTGGCCTACTCTGCAGCAAATGGGACCTGGTGGTAGCTGAAGTTGCAGGTCTTTATACACTAAAGGAGGCTGAAGTTACACTCGGGAGCCTGTGTAGAGACAGAAAAGCTTATCTGTCTGCAAAATTTTTCAGCCTAGTCTTCAAACTGCTTCTCAGTTAACCAGGAAATGGCATTACTCCAGTTGTTCAGTCACCCTTGCCCTTCACTGGGTATCAGAGCCAATCAGGATCTGTGTATGCTTATTCTCACCTGGAGATGGTTGGGGGAACTAGAGGCCACAGGAATTAGGTAGGTTAGAGGAGGTGAGAATGGGGAGGGGCGGTGGGTGGGGAAGGGGGACATTTTAGGTATGGATGGGATTCTGACTTAGTGAGTAGTAAGTGGGTTCAGGCCCAGAGAGTAGGCCAGGGGATAGTAGGGAGAGATGGGGTGCATTTAGGGGCGCTGAGGAGGGGGCACCTTCACAAACACTAGGTGAGAAAGGCCAGGTGAGAAGAGGTGATGTGGCCCAACCTCAGAGCCGTTTGGTAGCTCTCCATCGTACTCCGAAGCAGTCGTGGGGCACATGGATTGGCATCATCATCCATCCTGGACCTGGTGGCTGTGGCAGCAGCAGGGTTTTATGTTGGTTTGGTTTTCAGGTGGTGCATTTTTGCCACCTCCGCAGTATGGTACCCTTCCTGCAGTTCCGGCGGAGTCGGGTTCTACCGACAACCCTACTCAGGAGAAAGCTCCAGAGCCCAGGGCCTCCTGTGTGGTTGGCAGCCTTGTTGCACACACTGGAGCAGAGTACCTTGGCTCTCAACCCTGGTTGTGTGTCATGATTGTTGAGGGAGGTTGTTGAGGACAATAAAAACAAATGGCACTCCTTTATGGGAGATCATGGCAGGAAGTGTGGGGTGTCTTTAGTTTTAAAACATCCCCACAGATGTTTTATGACATAAAGCCAGAGTTGAAAACCAAAGGGAGAACTTGCAAACCTGCTTGAGGAACCAGCAGAAATATTTAATTTGATCCATTTAGGGTTTGCTTTTTTTTTGTTTTTTATTGAGGTGAAATTCTCATAACCCCAAATTAACCATCTTAAAATGTATATTTCAGTGACATTTAGTACATCACATTGTTGTGCAACCTGCCCTTCCCCTCCATCTACTTCTAAAAGGTTTTCATCACCCTGAGAGAAAATCCCGAACCCGTTAAGCAGTCACTCCCCATTCTGCCCTCCCCCCACCAATCTACTCCATGTGGTGTTTTTTTGTATGTTTTTGTGTTTGTTTGTTTTTTGTTTTTTGCATGGACAGGTACCGGGAATCAAACCCAGGTCTCTGGCCTGGCAGGTGGGAATTCTGCCACTGAGCCACTGTCGCACCACCCTGTGGTTTGTTTTCAATTGGGAGCCAACACTTAAAAATTCTGAGATTTCAGAGGGAAAAAAAGTCCAGTTTTCTTATTTGTCTAGAAAAGTCAGAAGACCTGGCTACCCTCGACCTGTATTCTCACACAGTGAGATTCTCTGGGGCCAAGGGGTAGCTGCCACCTTCAGGTTGATGGTGCACCCTCCCCTTTAGCAGAGTCCACCATGTCCTGTCGTCGGAGACCTAGCCCACTTCCTTCATTTCCAGTGTCTGCCCACCCTAGCTTGGCATTTGAATTTCAAACCCTGTTATATACAGCCTCTTAAGGCTCTGCCTTCTCTATATTCAGGGTGCTCTTTAGCATATGTAAAACCTGTAATTACTTCAGGATTCAGTGTACATGGAATGCTAGATAATCAGAGGGTAGCATGTGGCAGCCATTTTTCTAAGTGTGGTCCAGGGACACCCCTTATCCCACCCCCACCCCTAGAGTCCCAAAGACCCTTGGGATTGTGCATTCAAAACTGTTTTCATAGCAATGCTAAGTATTTGCAGTTTTCACTCTCATTGTCTCATAAATGTACAGTGCAGTTCTTTCCAGAGGCTATAGGACATGTGATAGAGGTAGACTGCAGAAGCAGATAAAAGAATCCAGTGTCTTCTGTTAAACTAGAATAAAGGTTTGTCAAAATGTAAAGCAGTGCCCCTCTTTTTACTACATTTTTGCATTTTTGAAAAGTTATTTTTTTGTAAAAAACAAAATCATATTAATTAGGTAAACCTTTAGTGAGTTTATGATTTTAAATAAATTAATGACTATTTTGAAATTTTCTTAGTTTTAATTTCCAACACAATAAATAGCAGTAGCTGTAACCTGTATTTACAAAACTCTCTGTAAGGAGTGTGGAAAGGGGTCCTGAGACTAAAATGTTTGAGAACCACTGGCATGAAAAGTAGTGCCTCTGTGTAAACAGACCAAGTGCCTATAGTAAGATCTATGGGTTTTTCCCCTGTCTCTCCAGCCTCGGGAGAATTTTAAACTGGGGCTGACCGGCAGGCTCCAGGTGACATCTTGTGGCCCAGTTGGAAGTACCTGGATTGACTGTCCTTGGTTTGTATCTTGCCTCTGCCAATTCCTTGCCTCAGAACCTTGGCCAGGTTGTTTGACTTCAGTTTCTGCGTCTGTAAAATGGGAATGGTGATAAGTGTGAGGATTGTTGTAAGAGAATATACACCAAATACTTGACCTTCTGGCATGTGGGTTGCACGTCTATTAATATCAGCTATTATTATTCTGTGTAGAGAAAAAACTCCTGTGGGACCATAGTAGGGTTTTTCCACCTGAGCTTTATTGACCTTGGCTCAGATCATTCTTGGGGTAGAGGAGAAGGGGAGCAGGGGGACTGCCCTGGGCCTTGTAGGATATTGAGTGGCATCCCTGGCCTCTACCCACTTGATGTCAGTAGCACCCACCTCCCCAGTCATGGCAAGGAAAACTGTTTTCAGACATCTCCAGATGTCCCCTGGGTAAAGGGTGGTGGGAGGACAGAAACACCCCTGATCAAGAGCAACTGGCTGTGGTTCCATTGATACTCATGAGACTTTGTATTCCATAAGCATTTGACCTACTCAGTCTGTGATGCTGGAGACATTTAAATAGACAAACTGAGTAGTGGAGGGTGAGAGCACATGAATCCCAGAAGCTAGGTGCATAGTCCTGATTTATACCATCTGACCCATCAGGAATTTATTCTGACATGTAGCATGACGTGGGGATCTAAGTCTGATTTTTTTCCAAGTAATTATTACAGAGTCTTTCCACCTTGGCATTGTTGACCTTCGGGGCTGGATCATTCCCTGGGGTGGGGCCATCCTGGGCATTGGAGAGGATTGTGCAGCATCCCTGACCTCCAACCAGTAGATGCTTACTGTTCCCCCCACTCTGTCATGACAACCCCAAATCCCAAGGGACCGAAATCTCCCTGGAGTGAGAACCACTGGGTTATAGGATTAAATAAAACTATCCAGGAATAAATTATTTGCCAGCTAGAGCTTTGGGCTCCTCCATCCTCTTGTTCCATTATGGCCCTTTGGTGACTAAAGTCAGTGTCATGGACTGCATGTCCCTGTTAAGAAGGAATGATATTTTCCTTGACCTTCAGTCCCTTCGACACTGTCTCAAGTCCGAGGTGAGGACCTGATGAACTGTCTGAGCTGGGAAGGGCGTTCAGAGGTGCTGCGCCTGGACTGCTCCATTTCATAGAGGCTGACGCCCGTGGCTGTGTCACTGAGACAGGCTGGGGCCGTAGCTCCTGTCTCTAGCCTTTGAGTCTCAAGAGCCCATGTTCTTTCTGCAGATCGTCGGCATCGGACTGGTCTTCCTGAAAGATGACCCGTGTTGGGGACTACATTCATTGTCACGGTTTAGGGACTCAGAGTACCTTTTGTAGTCAATTTAAAATGCCTTTGCTGAGTTAATCCCCACCCCAATTTGCCATACAGAATGTTGGGAATTTGTTTATCCAGAATTGATTCCTGTATTGTGTCCATAAGAGCAGCAACTGAATGGGTAAAGTAGTTTTTGAAAATTGAGTGTCTTGGGTGGTGACAGTGAGAAAATGGACCACCCTTCTCTTGGAGGAAGATGGATGCTTTACACAGCATTGATGGTGGTGACTGCTGAGGAGCTAAGGGCCTGGGTCACAGCCTTAGTCAGTCCGGTTAGCTGTTGTTAGTGGTGAGAGTTGTTTGAGCCGACAGTATCTGGCTCTGAGCAAGCAAGATAGACTTTTACAACATCGTTCTAGTCATCTCTGTCTTCCTGCAGCTAATTCCCCAGCCCGTTCTATCTGTCTTTCCAAACCATTCTGACTCTACCACCTTGCTCCATCCTCACAGCCACAAGACAGCCTGGGTCACTGTTGCCATCGCCACTTCTCACCTGTACAGCCACCCAAGAGCTCTCACTGGGTCTCTCACTTCCACTCCTGCCTCCCTTAGAGCCATTCTCCCCACAACCCAGCATGGCTTTCCTCCAGTGTTTAGATAGGGAGATTTTCCAACACCGAAAGAAATGGGAACTGTTATAGAGCAACTACTGCCAGGGCAATGTTTTAAAAACACAAATCCAAGCATTTCATTCCCTGCTTAAAATCCTCCACTGGCCTCCCTTCGTGCTGGACTAGATCCAGATCCTCCCCACGGGCTGCTGGGCTGAATGTCATCTGGCCCCTTCCCCCTCCAGCCTCATCTCCCACCATCCCCTCTGAAAACTCTGCAGCCACTGGCCTCCAGGCTTCCTCTCCTTAGGCCCCATGTATTCGGGCCTTGCTGTGCTTTCATCTGGCTTGTTCTGACACCTCAGAGATGCCTTTCCTTACCACCCACCCTGCGGTTCCCCATCTCCCCTGGCACTCCCCTGGCACTCCCCCACCATCCAGCTTTATTCTCCTTGTTGGTCAGGAGGAGAGACAGATGTCAGCCTAGGCCAGTACAGGTGTTGGAGTTGCCACCAAGAGCAATGACTCTCAGGCTCTGATTTTACTCACATAAAGAAGAGACAGAGCAGGGTCAGCTTCAGTAGTGATCATCGGTTCCCTGTAGCCAGCGTGTTTACCGTTGTGGAAAAACCCTGCTCCCTCCCCAGCGGAGACAGATGTGCCACAGGGGCATGAGCTGGATATCAGATGTCATAAAACATGCCCACCAACGAGTATTTACACATGCTCAGGACAATAGGAGGAGTCTACCGAAAGTCTCCTTCCCTACAGGGGTTTGTCTTTTATCCCATAGGCTAAGACACCCGGTCCTGAGCACAGGATGTATTTGTGAGTCCCAGGGAAAGACGGCAGGCTGTGCCGGGACTGACCCCCGCCACACTCCTCATAGCCTTTCCTCCAGAATTATCCAATTCTCTCTGCATCATGCATCTGGACACATATTTTATGTCTCTTTCCTTATGAGACCACGGTGGCCTTGTCTGCCTCATCATCCTCTGGCCCCAGTGCCTAGCACAGTGCCTGTCACACAGGTGCTTTGTAAATGGTGCTAGTGGCCACGTGGCTCGGCTGGTCAGCCTTCAAAAGCTCTTCTGACTTCAGTGTTTCCTTTAGCTCAGAAGGGCTCAGAAGGATCTGAGCAAACCAAGCCTTTGCCTCAATGGTTCAGGCATTCCCAACCCTTGGAAGGGACCAAACTGCAAGGCATTTATGGTTGTGAGGGGTCTGGGAGGCGGGGACTGACTTGAAGCCAGGACCCATGTTCTAAGGTGATATAATTTGCATAACAGTTCTAATGTCAGCATGGAATTCCTGCTGTGTGCCAACTGCTTTCCCAAGCCCTTTGTACACATTGCCTCATTTAATCCTGCCCTAAACCACCTGAGGTGGTACCATCCCTGTTGAACAGAGGTGGAGTTTACACAGCGGAGCTCAGTAAACTTGTCCAGCATCTCAGCCATGAGTGGGCGAGGCACATTCAAAAGCACCCAGGGACCTGAGCCTACATTCTTGAGCATCATCGGTTTTGGTTTTCTCCCTCAGCAAACGTTCTCAGGCTCTTAGAATTCATTTCCGTGCGCCTCCTTGTAGAGAAGGAATTTCCAGTGTCATTACATTAATTTTCCCCCAAATCTGCAGCCACTTTTACTTCACCTCCTCTTGTGTTAGTGTCTCGCCACCTAGTGGCAGAATTAAAAATTGCTGTTGAAGCTGGATACTGGATTTCTCAGTTCAATTTCAGGTGGAGTTGCTGACTTAGTGTAATTTGCTTAATATCTTTATGGGATTTCTAATGTATTTAAGGCACAAAGCTCCCCAAAGCACAGGTTCTACCTCCAGAGGCTTACAGCCTGAATGAGGTGGTGGAGACGGAGGGAGGGTTTCCCTGAAGGACAGGTTAAGTGTGGTAGGGAAGGTTGTGGCCAAGTGGGACCTGAGGAGCCAAGCTTAGGAATCAGGCAGGTTAGTGTTGTGGTCCTGTTCTAGTTTGCCAGCTGCCGGAATGCAATATACCAGAAATGGAATGGCTTTTTAAAGGGGGAATTTAATAAGTTGCTAGCTTACAGTTCTAAGGCCAAGAAAATGTCCCAATTAAAACAAGTCTATAGAAATGTCCAATATAAGGCATCCAGGGAAAGATACCTTGGTTCAAGAAGACCGATAAAGTTCAGGGTTTCTCTCTCATCTGGAAAGGCATGTGGCAAACACAGCAACAGCTGCTAGCTTTCTCTCCTGGCTTCCTGTTTCATGAAGCTCCCCAGGAGGCATTTTCCTTCTTCATCTCCAAAGGTTGCTGGCTGGTGGACTCTCCTTCCCCTGGCTACGTCGTTCTGCTCTCACAATGTCCAGCTTTCTCCAAAATGTTTCCTCTTTTATAGGATTCCAATAAACCAATCAAGACCACCCGAATGGGTAAGACATGGTTCCACTTAATCCAGCTCAACCACCACTCTTGATTGAGTCACATCTCCAGGGAGATGATCTAATGAAACTTCCAACAAGCAGTACTAAATAGGGATTAGAAGATATGGCTGCCTTTACAAAATGGGGTTAAAACATGGCTTTTCTAAGGTACATGTTTCTAGAGTACTGTTCAAACCGGCACAGGTCCCAGCTCAGCCTCTAACCAGTTTTGTGACTTCAGGCGAGGCACCGTCTTGTCCAAGGCCTTGGTTTCCATACTTGCCAGTCAGGAATAATAAATAGCCCCAGGTCATGAGGTATAATGAAGTTAGATGAGACTGTGTATGTGCAGTGTCTAGAAAGTAGGAGTTGCTTCTGCTGTTAGTAGAATTATAGGTGTGTCGATAGCAAGATGAAAGCATGCAAGATTGGCTTGGATTTCGGGAGGTGGAGGAAACAGCAAAATGAAGAGCATTCCAGAAAAAAGTACATAGAAATCATCGTCTCCAGAAACCCTGTAATCTCCATGAGACCAGTTGAGAGTTGCCTGAGGAGATGTTCAAGTGCCGAATAAAAGGTTGGGTTGTCTGCCGCGCTTCGCCACCCTCACCCCCGTTAGCTGGGCCAGGTGAACATTGGACCTGCTTGTACTGAGATTCAGAGGCATCACCTAGGAACAGGATGTTTGAGATCAGGTCCATTCTTCTCCTAAGAATAGAGTTGATACATCAGTGATGATTTTACCTTTAGGTTGCAGCCCAGAACTGTTTTAAGTAGTTTCTGGCAAAACAAATGATTTGAAGAGTTGAGATAGTAAGTGTTGAGATAGTAAGGATTAAAGCAGATGCCCCTTATGAATAGACTGTTACTTCTGTTAGGAAGATGCTTTCCATGTTGTGGTTTTTTTCCCCCACAGATAAGACGATTAAGACACAGCAGCCCAGGATTAAAGCTAATTTTACCAAGTACCTTGATGACATTTGGTCAAGAATTCTAAGAGGATTTTCCAGATGGGGGCAGTTTCCCGGCAGGTGTTTCAGTCATCAGTTATGTGAGGAATAAACAGAAACAGCAAAGATATTCCAGGTTCTCCTCTGGTTGTACTTCCCTGGCTGTGCTTAGTTTCTTAGGTTCTGTTTAGCCAGGAGATCCTCAGAGACAAACACTGGAGGTAACCACAGGGGGATGCCAAAACTTAAGGTGGGGCAGACCTGCCCTTGAGATTTTATATCCCTTGCTCTTTCCACTGCAGTGAAAAAGGAAAACTTATTTGAAGGGAGGACTGTAAAAAAGAGTGTGTAAGATAGGCTTAGATTTTGTCTGTTATGGAAAGCATTCTGTACTTAAACAGTTTACAGAAGAAGACAGAATGTACCGTGTTTCAGTGTTCATTGTGAGCCTTGGAATGTGTCTGATCCTCTTCTTTTTTTTGTTTTGTTTTGTTTTCCATGGGCAGGCACTGGGAACCTCTTCTTGATAAATATAAGGATTTCATTCTCAAAGAAGTTCTCCTTTTGACTTAATTGCACAGATGTGTTCTGTAAGGCAGCCAGTCCTGTGATTTGTTGAAAGCTGTGGAGTCACCCCCAAAACTCTCCATGATCCCCTAGTTCAGTCTGTGTTCTTCCATAAATGTTTGTCTAGAGTGGGAACTGACAATTTATTTCCTGATGTTATTCCTTGAAAGAGCAGTGTCTGTTTTTTAGGATTAAGGTCCACTTGAGTAGAAAAGGTGGGAGGAGCAAACTAGGATAATGGACTTCAGTCTCCCTTTTGCACTGCTGGTGCTTAGATAGCAGTCTAGCCTGGTGCTCAGGGGTGGGCTTCACCCTCTCTTAAGTGTCCGTTTCCTGTTCTGTAAGATAGGGATATTGGTATCATCCCCTCCTAAAGGAGTTGCGAAGGTTCGGTGCGATGATGCATTTGAAGCACTGAGCATACAGTAAGTGCTCAGTGAATACTGGCAGTGGATGTATGTGAAAACATCCTGGAGTTTTATGAAACCCCACCTGAGGATGTCTTTGCTGTGGATAAGGTGGCAGAGGCTGGAAAAAAGTTTTAAGAAAGGATTCCACCCCTGTGTTTCATTTGGAGGGTTATCAAATGCTCTCCTACCCTGTACTGCCTCTGGGGTCCAGGCCTCCCCTTGCTCCGCCTCTCCTTCCTCAGACTCTACCTACCTCGTGGGGTGGGGCGCTCCTCTCCCTTTTTAGATTGGCCCTGAGGCAAGACATTTTCTCAATACCCCTCTTCTCTTCCTTCTTTGCTACTTGTAAAGTTAACATATACATCATTTTGTTTAGAGGGTGTTGCCATCAGTCTCTTGGGAGAAAAGCCACAAATCAAATCTTTGAGTCCTCGTGCCTGGGGGCCACTGGCAGAGATGGTCCTTAGAAACCCACTGTTTAAATTCTCTGGCTCTGATGTTGGGGATAAAAATGCAGTTTTTTTGTTTCAGCTACATCTCTCAAACAACTGGAGATACCTGATCACAACCTGAGCAAATGTGTTGTGTGCTGTGGGTCTGTGTCAGATCTTAGTGAGATTAGCCAAGAAATAGTAGCAGTGTAAACTGGAGGAAGAAAACACTTCTAGCTCAATTTTATCTGCTCCTTATATTTACCATTTTGGAAGAGCTGTAAAATGGGAATAATAATCAAAGAAAATAAAATTGTTAAGAAGTCATGACCATAGCATTCGTCAATGAAATTCAGATAAAAGTCAAATAGAACTCCCTTAGGATTTAGCTTTGCTAACTATGGAAAAAGTCCACCTATTTTGTTACAAATGGCTTCTATAGGATTAGTCTGCTCCTAACCAGAAATGGGATTTCTGGAGTGATGATGGTCACATCTTGATTAATATATCTTATTTATTTTCCCTTTGGGGGATTAAATTTCACCACTACATATGTGGTATGAAATTGTCTTTGTTGAAATGCAGATACCCTCATTTTAATAAAATAAGACTTAAAGAAAAAAAAAATTCTCTGACTCTGGGGGCTCTTTAAAACCATCCTTCTTGGACACTCCTTACCCATCATTCCTGGACCCTTTTGTGAATCTGATGGAAGCAGTCTGTGGACCCCTCCAGAGCTGATGTCTCTGGCTCCCAGGTTAGTGTTTCCTGCTTTTGAGGAAGGGCATGCCTCTGCAGAGACTTCCTTTCTACCCAGAAACCTGCTCTCTCCAGGGAGAATAGTCCGTGAGAAGGTAAACCTGTAGCTCAGAGCACTGTGCTACTGGGAACCTGGGTTGCTTTGGAGAAATCCGTGGCTCATTTCCTCAAAATAAGTATTTTAGGGCCTGCCTAAATTTGTTCGGTGCTTGCCTTCCAGGAGCTTATTACAGGGCCACGTAGGGGTTGCAGTGGAGACCTTGCACCCACTCTCAGAGCCTGGTGCCTTGGGCCTGGGGTGCTGTTCCCTGGGCTGTCCTCAAAGGCCTGGAGTTGGCCAAGGATCAGGCATGCACCAGTGCACCCTGACTTCTGTTGAGTTCCCTGGTGTCCTCCACTCTGCCTCAACCTTTCCCCATTCCTATCTGAATGCTGCTCCTCATTTAGCTTAGCGCTTCCTCCAAGAAACCTTCCCTGCTCCACACCCTCTCTCAGTTGGTGATCCAGTCTGTGCTCGCAGGGCCTTCTGGGCTTCCCCCCGGGTTGTGATGTTTAATTGTCTGATGTCAGCCAAGGCTCTTAAGCCCTTCGCGGGCAGGGGACATTTCTGTCTCTCAGTGTCCACCTCCACGTCGCCAGAAGCCAGCATGGTGCCTGGTACACAGAGACACTCGGGTGTGTGGAATTACAGCAAGGCTTAGTGGCTGAATGAATAATATGATTGAATCTTTGAGTCCTGTGTGCAAATAGCAAGGGGTTCACAGTGCTCATAGTATCAGACTGACGGGGTGGGGAAGAGTGCCAGGCTGTTGGGGGCTATGAGGAGGGGTTCCTGATATCTGACTCGGGTGTGGAATGAAAGAAGAGATCTCCCACCTTCTGTTCCCTGGCTTACTTGAGTCTCAATCTGTCTGTGCTTGTCACCAGCAGTTTATAAATGAGCCTCCACAAGCTGACAGGGGTGGCAGGGGCAGAAGGGACACCAGAGCTCTGGGCCAGGATGTTGCCAGGGGCTCCCCCTTTTCAGCATCAGCTTCTCACTGCTTTCCTAAGGGGTTGGTGAGATTTCCCCTGGCTGGGGTCTGTGATCGTCACATGGGTCACAATTGGGCTTAGGGCAGGGGCCAGCTGGGGCTGCCCAGGGGACTGTGGGAGTGTTGCTGGGCAGGGGAGGGTTTTGAATCAAGCAGTGGCATCTTGGTTGCAGCAGGATGGGAATAAGCAGGAAAACCCATAGGGCATAGCGTGGCCAGATGGAGCACCACATGCTTTGCAAGCAGTAGGACCTGAGGTACTGTACCTTGTTTGAGGTGGCTTGGGGTATTCAAGGGGGAGAGGCCCAGAATTCCACACTGCCTCTCACACTGATTCTTGCTACCATAGCCATAGAATGTAGTTCTTGGGCCAGGGAACCGGGGTTCCTTGAAAAAGAGGTTCTACAGTCAAACCACTTTGGAACATGTTTGGTTAGACAAGTTTCTAGACGGTCGGCTTCTTAAGTTTTAACAGGCTAATAGGTCAAGCTAGTGCTCCTGGTGGACTTTTTTAGAAACTCAGTTGATTGGGGAGCATTCCACAGGGCCCCAAAGCCAAAAACCTAGCTGATGAAATCTGGGTCAAACAGTCTACCATTGGTTAATATAGTTTAGGTCTCTGGTGATCTGGGTCTCTAGAAGTCTCCAACTGTGGTTTTCTTTTCTCTTGTGAAGGGAAAACTCGGTTGGAGGTAAAGAAGGTATGGAATGCTTATTGCTTCCTGCTCCTCAGGTCCCATTCACTCCCCAGCCTCAGGTGTCAGTTCAGCGAGGTTCTATCAGAAGGTCGGTGGGGGTGGGGGGTGATGCTCAGAAAAAAATCTTCAGCTACTCCAGGAAGTGTGCTCTGTCCCACTGGGAGCAGGATCTCTGTGTGTTGTCATTGTAATAATGCCAGTACTGTTTGCCACACATGGAGCTGAGTGAAAACAGAAAGCGTGTGGTCGGACACCTTGTGTTTTGGGTGGAGACGTGACTGAGGTTGAGGTCTGTCTTTCAAGTTGTGCAGCAGGTGGTTCGGCACAGCAGCCCAAGGCTCTCCCAGGCTCCAATGTCTGTGTTGTCTGACTTTTCATCCTCCAGAAGCTGGTTGATGAGCGCTTGTGCTCAGCGTTGAGGATACAGAGATGAACAAGGGCCCTGCCCTTGTGGAGCTGCATTTGAGTGTAGACATTGTCAGCTGCAGACCAGTGAAGCTCCCCCCACCCCCTGCTGCCAGGCCACACACTCCTGTTAGTGCAGTGTTTTACAGTAAAGTTGTCTGCTGTCTGGTTTCTGCTCTCCGTTCTTCCCATGGCCTTGCATGGGAGAAGGACTTAGTGCTGTCTGTTTACATGGCAGTTGATGTCCGTGCACATGAGGAAGCACAGAGGGAGGGTTTTAGTGTCAGCATTTAAGAGATGATTTTCCTTGGCTCGTGCTGGGTCATAAGCTGGGGGCACAGAGCTCTTTCAGAGGCTGTGTCTGATCTCCGACTCACCAGCATAGGCCACCTTGGTCCCATCAGGGAAAGTAGAGGCTAAAGGCTCAGAAATTACAGGGGACAAGTGTTTGAGAGCTTCCTGAAGGAATAGGTGGGGGCTGTGGAAAAGAAGGTGAACGTGTGTTCTGGGCATCCACACAGACTTCCAGAAGCGTGGCATCAGCATGGGTTTGCAGGGGACAGCTGGCTCTTCAGTGTCACTCATTAGGAGAGGTGGACGAAGCCTGAAGGAGCTCAGCCCCATCCTGTGAGAGTACGTTGCAGAGCTTGCTTTGAGTGTGCGTCTGTCATGGAGCATTCTGTCTGGTCTGGGAAGGCCAGAGTTGGAGGATGTGTGGAGTGAGAGTAGAGACGGTGGAGAGTTGAGAATAGAGGCACAGAAAGGGGAAGATCTGAACTGTGCAGTGAGGCAAAGTTAGGTGCAAGGATATGAGGAAGTGTCAGTTAGTGGGAGTCCCTTAGGAAGGGTCTGATTAGGTCTTATCCGAGCGTTCCTGCCCTTCGGGTACTGGAGCCCCACATACCCTCGGCAGCCTCCCTCTGACCATGACTGAGAAAGGGACCTGGTGAGGATAGAGTTGTTCATAGTTGTCACATGAATGGTCCCGAAGCTCTGAGGAGGACCTTTGCTCCACATGCAGCCTCCTGGGACTGCATCTGTCCCCTCCTGTTCAGGGGACTGGAGGTTGCCCAGAGTTTCTGTGGCTTCCTGAATTCCTGCAGTCCTTCCTGCGAGCCTGCAGCCGGCACAGTGCTCTGCACATCAGCAGGCACAGTCCTCATGCCCAGGAAGCTCTGCCTCTGCCTTCCAGGTGGCTTCACTCAATCCCTTCCTTCCTCAGCAGCCTGCACCATGTGGCTGTGCTATGCACTCATTTTCTTTACCACCACCCCCCTTTATTCATTCTCTCATCAAGGGATTGTGGAATCCCTCCACTGTACTCTGTACTGGTCCAGGGTGCAGAGGGAAACAAAGCAGAGTCTGTTCTCAGTATGGGAGACAGACCATAAACAAATCAGGTGGTAATAGGGCTGTGATGAAAAATAAAACTTTCAGCTTTGCTGCAGAGCTAGTCCAGGGTTTCCTCCAGAGTGCCTAAGACAGTGTGTGTTTCATTAACTCCACAGTGGCTAGGTCCCTCCTCTCTGAGTGGAGTCTGTAAGTGACAGCAGTTGAAACCTCACTCACACTGGCTTAAGCAAAAACCATAATTTACAGGCTTTACTGAAAGTCGAGCAGGGTTCACTTTGGGCAGAGCTAAATGCAGGGCCTCAAACAGTGTCACCAGGCTTCAAGCTTCCTCTCCAGCTCTGGTTCTGCGTCCCTCAGGGTTGGTGCTGGTCTGAAGCCCTTGGCCGGGACGAGTAGCTGCAGGTAGCACCAGGAGGATATACTTCGGCTCTGCAGCCCCAGCAGGTTCATTAGTGCACCCAGGCCCCAGGCAGCAGGGTACGCATAATCTGTGGTTTAGGCCCGTCCACAGGTAGTCCCTGCATATCCCAGGACAACCTGGAGGGGTGTCCTGAGTGGACACCCATTCCCAGGCAAGTGGCAACCCTTACCCTATAGAAGGAAAATGGGGTTTTGTGGGGACTCTAGGCATTGCCTTTGTTTTGTCATGTGATAGAACATTCCAGAGTGCTTCTTCCTTCAACAGCAGCTGTTCAAGATGGACTCTCAGGCTTTTGCCAACTCCATAAGTTCTTTCTCTTAATGAGTGCTCATTTAGAATCCAAGTCGAATGTTGAAATTACTCAGCTGGGGTAAGCGCCCCAAAGAGCATGAGTGAGGGGGTCACGGGTTCCAAAGTGGCTGCCTTCTGGCCCCATCAGGTCTCCAAGTTTTTAAAAATCCTATGTTAGTCCCAACATTGAAAGTCGGGTTTGCTACATGGTGTCTCCGAGACGTGTTCCTGCAAGGCCACAGTTGCTGTTGCTAAGCCGCAGTTATGGAGGCCCTCCGGGAGCTAGCCGCACCCCCACGGCGTGCTCTCACACCCCTCTGCTGAGCGGGTCTCAGGACTCTGCTGACCTTGGTGCGCATGCAGAAAAGTGCACTCGTATCACAAACCAGCATATCCACACCCAGGGCAAGAAATCGTTCTAAATGATTTGGGGTTCTTTGCAGTTTCTGCTTTATATTTGTTTCATTTTTACTTTAAAAAAAAAAAAAGAATATCACTTTGCTTATTTTATGACTATAGTGTTGAAGAAGAGAAAACAATTTTTCTTTTTGCAGAAAAGCCTGCCATTGCTCCGCCCGTCTTTGTGTTTCAGAAGGATAAAGGACAAAAGGTAAGGAGCCGGTATGTTCCGTCTTCACATCGTTCCTCTAATTTGCTTTCTCCCAGAGAGTCTTTTCTCCAAGTAGCCTTGCTGAGGACAGCTCGGCTTGCAGATGGGTGGCCTGAGCAGGAGGAGGAAGGCCCAGGGGTTCTAGGGTTCCAATGAGAGTGCGTGAGATGGGTCCACTGTGGAAAGGCCTCCAAGAGCACTGCTTAAAAAGACAGTGCCAGAAAGCTTCTGTCTAGTTCATAAGGATTCATTGCTGAGATACCACCATACAAAGGGAAACCAGTAGCAGAGAGAGAGTAGGGGAAAAAAGGCAAAATTAAAGAAGGAAAGCAGGCAGACAAAAGAGAAATGGCAATAAAGAGGAAAAGCAGGACATTTGGGGATTTTTCTGCCCTGACCAACTTAGCATGGACTCATTCAGAATAATCGTTGCTCACTTGTATTATATATATATGTCATCCATCTTTGTTAGGTTGCTTCCCCCTCTTGGATTTTAGGTGGGTCTAGATAGCACCATTGTTGGAAGTACACTGCAGACACCTTGTGATGAGCAAATGGCCTGTCACAGGCTTGATTGCTGTGTCCACAGGACTCTGAGGTAGCAGTGAGGTTGATTCGGATGTTTGTCTTAAAATCACTGGTTTTTTATCAATCCCTAACAAGTCAGGGCTGTGTTAAGAATTGATGTTGATATTCTATGACAGTGACCTCCAAGCTAGCATGAGGACTTCCTTTATTAGTGGAAAAAAAAAAAAGATCCCTCCCCACCCACATCCCACAACAGTGAATGTAATTTAATCCCCTGCACAATTTCATGGCCACAGAAGTGCTTTGCTGAAATCAGTGTATTGTTAAATTTGTGTGCATCTGGATGATAATAGCATCATCTTGGTAGTAACAACATTTGAAAATCTTGCCGGCCCAGTGCTTGTGAGCCGCGCTTGACGCCTGCTGGATTCCCAGTCCTCTTAAAGGGTGACCAGCTCCGAGATGGAACTCGGGGCAGTCCAGCTACTGCTAGTGCATCCTATCCCTTGGTCTGAGAAGAGAGGCCAAAGCTCACATGACCCCACTTTCCTGGGCAGTGTTCCCAGGAAAATGTTCTGTCTGGAAGAGCGAGGGTGGGAGTGGCAATCAAGCAGCGATGACAACCCTCACATCCTCCCACCCACATGGGGCTTCTCTGCTGGGCTTATGGCATGAACTGCTTGGTCACATCCCAACATTAAACTCTTCCACTGTTAAAAAAAATTTTTCTTGAAGAAATAGTCATTAAACATGTGAAAACTTTCTTCCAGTTTTGCTTTGGTTAGCCAGGTGATATTTTCAAGATACACTTTGCTTTCAGAATGAAGCTGATTATATATACCTCTGCTGTCTCCTTCATATATATGTTTCATCATTTGTATTTTCGGATGTTGGATCCATATGAAAAGACTGGTGTGTTTCTTCTAGTTTTTAGGAATAGAATTTTGAAATATTAGGGATTGGATGTATGATACTCTATTTTAGATATTAAAGTCACTTCTCTGAGGTTTTTCAGGAAAACCAGTATTTTCTAGAATCTTCTTGGATTGTATTATGATCATCTTTCAAACCACTTTTAAAGGAAGAGTCAGCAAACTAGGGCCAGCCGCCTGTTTTTATCAATAAAGTGTTACTGTGACACGGCCACCCCTATCTCCTTACTGTTGTTGCTGGCTGTTTTCATACAACTACAGTAGCATTCAGTACTTTCTATAGCGAGCATATGGCCCCCCAAACTGAAAATATATATTATCTCACCCTTTACAGAAAATGTTTGCTGAGCCCTGATTCAACATGAATAATAGGAATTAATACTTCTTAAACTTTGAAGACCAGCAGGATAAAATACTAAATTATAATGCTGGTTCAGGTGAAATTAAAATATATTTTAAAATACTGACTCATATGTATCAGTGCTGTTTTCACAGTTGAGGTGATTCCATTGCTTTGTAACATGAAGGCTGGTTTACATGTATTACCTTCAGAAAGCCTATCCAAATGACTTAAACTGGGGTGAAATTGAACAGGAAGACAGGTTAAAAAAGCTTTTACCATCATTTTTTAAAGGCACAAGTGTATTTCCTATCAAAATAGTGACTCAGAGCCAATTCTAAATGGAATTCTAAAGATAACTGATCTCTGGCCCCTCAGAGTTCAGCTCTCCATGACTGTCACACTGCTGTCACAGGATCACCACAAGGGCAAGCCGAAGCATCTCTTTCTTTAAGGATCGAAGTAGCAGGAGCCTTTGTAACCAAGGTGGGGCCAGGTGTATGCTGTCCAAGCGGACACTGCACTTCCTCTCTCTGCCGCCGAGGCCATCTCAGGAGTCTAGTGCTTGGCTGTGTCCCTCCTTGAGTTCCCTCTGCAAGGGACCCATGAAGGCAGGTCTGCAAGGAGCCGCCACAGTATTTCTCTCAAACATAAGAATCTTAGGACCTTCCAATTTTCTTCTCTCCTCCTCAGATTTGAGCCCATCTCCCCTCTTAGCACAAGAGAAGCAGGGGTGGGCAGGGTTCTTCCAGTTGTTGTTGTTTCTTTCTAAATGAACTGCCCCCCCCAGCCCCTTTTTTCCTTCTACCTTTTTATTTCACAATTTTTCAAATCCTCAGAAAAGTGAAAAGGCTGGTACTGTGAGCACCTGTATTGCTTACCCAGCTGTCCTGTTTGTCACCATCCTACTGTAAACACTGAAGCATTCCCCTATAAGTTGCAGCCATCTGACATCTCACCCTCAGTATTTCAGCACTGTCTCCCAGGAAGAGAGCCCCTCTCCAGCGTTGTCACTCTCAAGAAAATGAACATTAATTTAATAATTTTATACCGTATTTAAATTTATATTATATGTACTTTAATTTTCTTAACTGTCCCTAAATTGACCTTTATGGTGATAGTTTAAGCAACTTCTTTTATGTTTTGTTTTGTTTGTCTGGACAGGCACCGGGAATCAAACCCGGGTCTCCAGGATGGCAGGCAAGAACTGTGCCTGCTGAGCCACTGTGGCCAGCCCTTAAGCAACTTCTTGATCCACAAAGAGAAACGTTATCAATGGTGAGACCAATGAACGTACTTTATCAGTCAGTGGTCTCAAACCACCCGATGGGGTGTGTGTAAAAGAGCCTGTTTCCACCCTGTCACAGGAGAGGGTGTCACGTGCCCAGATATTCCATGAGATACACAGCAGCTTGTTCTTCTTTACTGAATCATAATTAAGAGAAAGGTTTTGAAATAGAGAAGAAAAAATTAAACTGCCAGCCCCGGAGTTTTTGTTTTAGTTTAATGCTGACATCACACGGTGTTTTGTCCATCCTATTGACAAGTCCAGAACTGGGTTTACCTCACCATGGACTGGTGGCCACAGCCGCAGCCTGCACCTGGGGTGCCGGTGGCATGCTTATCTTCCAGAGAGGCCTGCCAGAGCCTCCTTTCATTCCCTGTAGGAAAAAGCAGAGGACAGTTTCAGCCCCAGTTCTTTATGCCAAATTGAATCCGTGGTGAGATTAACAACACAAGGAATTTTATTCTTTTCCATGTTCTCGTTCTTCCTCAGGGTCTCATCATCACATGCCGCCTTTATGTGCATCTGTGTTTGTGAGGGAAACATAAAACCTTTTATTTTTTCCTTAACTGCCTTGAATGAAAACAATGTTTTCTCTTTTTTAAAATGTGAAGAGAATTTAAATATCCTTATGGAGGGTGTTTCATTGTTTGTAATAATTAAATGGTTTTTTGTTTGTTTTCAGTTGCTTATATTTTTGGAGCATTTTTTAACTGACAGGTGGGGATTTTGAGATTTACACTGGCAGGATAATGCCTTTTGGGTAAAAAGATAAGGTAGTTATGAAAATGGTATTTAGCAGAGTGAAACCACTGTCAGAGATGTGTTCAGACCCAGTCATGAAGCACACTGTTGGTGCGGCAAGCTGATGCTATATGTGCATGTGTTTTTTGTCAGCCTTGTATGTTTTAGGATGACGTAAAAGGCTGACAGATTTTTAACGAATATGTTGAGAAACTCCAGCCTCTCTTGGTTCTTTAGAACTTACTTTCTTGCCCAGGATACAAGTAGAAAATGCTTGAATAGCATTTGTCGATTCTCCTAAGAAAATTTAAGTCTGAGCAAGGAAGTGATATGTTGTTACTCAACCCTTGCAAGAGTCAGTAATTTTAACCAAAGATGGAAAATTCACACTTGTTCTGGTTTCACCAATTTTCATCTTTATAGATTCTTTTTGGGTTCTCTTGTTTAGGCTTACACTTTGAATCTACATTTGAACATTTATGTTCCAAAAACATGGAGAGAAAACAAAGTTCTAGTGGTTCTGATTAGAGGTAGGCAGTTTTGTTTTCCCACAGGAGATGTTAAATCTCTAGTCATAAAGTTATTGGTGAGGTATTGGTAAGGGGATGAAAACCAGCCATTGATGGCCTTAGTGCCAATGGGTCTCCCTAAACAGGAAGTTCCTTCTGTAACCCTTTAAATGTACACATGAGTTAACATTGTATTGCTTTTGTTTTGCTGAGGATTTTTGAAAATTCTCCTAAATCTGCTCTGTGTAGTTCCTTGTTGAGCTTGTAGGTCACCAAGTTAGAGAAATTGTTCTGTTCTGTTGGAAGATGCCAGACAGTAGGTTTGGGGGCTGGAGCCCATCTATTTTAGAATACCAGGTTCATAACCCATATTTCAAGAGAAGATTTTTAGAATCATTGCCACAGACTTTTCAGTCGGAAGAAACCTCCCTGGAATCCAAAGACCCACCTCAAAGCAGCTGGGGGTACTGTGCGTTCAAGGACGAAGACTTCTGCAATCAACCTTCTCTTCCCCAGGCTGTTTTCCACATGAGTCCTTGCCCGAGGTGTTTGGGGTGAGACTGTGGAAAATCCTAGGCCAAGGAAATCAGTCAGCTCGCCAGCCTCCTCCTCTAACTTAACTCCCACCCCCCTGCCCACTCGCTCAGATCCGTCTCTCCATGACTTTGTAAGCCAGCTCTGTCACCCCAGGCCTGCACTCACTGAGGCAAGAAAGTGTTCTCTTCATCTCAGGTTTAAATAGGACAGCTTGAAAGAAGTGGGAAAGACTGAGACATGATGCCGAAGCCTCTGCCTTATACACCCCATTTTATAGCTGCATGGTGGTGATCCAGGCCGCCTCCCCCACATTTCCTAATGGATGGAGACAGGGCTGAGGGCCAGCTCCCCTCATCATATTTCTGAGGAAATGTGTTCCTCGTCCCTGGAGCTGGAAGAGGCCATACTAGAACTGCCCCCTTTGTGGTGGCAGCTTCCTTTTCCACATTTCTGATAAAGGCCCTGCCCACTGTGCAGTCACCGGGATGGTTTTGCCTTACAACCCGTAAACAGAGGGCAGCTCCCCACTGGGCCGCCTCGCAGTTTAGTCTTGCTGCATGCCCCAAAGCTCTTTGCAAGGTCAAGCAGCAGCAAGTCCACATTACTTTCCCTTCCGTCAATCCAGACGGCTAGTTTTGTTGAACAAAATGCAGTGGCACTCGTGGGCTCTTTTGGCTTGCCCTCCCAGGAGCCACCATTGCCATCCCTGGGCAGAACTGACCAAGGCTGAGCCGTCTCCAGCCCTGCCATCCCTGCCCCTTCCTCCCCTGCCCCATGTTGCAGCCTTGACATTGAAGGAAAATTGTCTTTTTTGCTCCCAGTCCTCTGCAGAGCAAAAAGGCTTGTCGGATTCGGGAGAGGAGCCTCGGGGGGAGGCTGCGGCCCCCCACCATGGCATGGGTCACCCCGAGGCAGCTGGGGAGCATGCCCTAGAGCCTCCTGCCCCCACTAATGCTTCAGCCAGCGCTCCTTCACGTCCCGCTCCTGAAGCCCAGCTTCTTCCTTTTCCGCAAGAACTGGCAGGGGTAAGTCCACATCCACCCTGCATTCCTGCTGCCCAGGGAATCCCACCCAGATTGGCCTGAGCTCCTTTCCCTTTGGGTCCCCCAGATCCACATCCTCGTTAGTAAGCAGCTGATGATAACGTAAAAGACCATCAGGATTCCTTCAGCTGCTGAAAAGTCAGGAAGAAGTCCTCTTTTACTTTCAGACTTTTCTATTAGAGGGAGTAGAAAATACTCATAACAGGAAACACATCCTGCTTCCTGAAAGAGGCACAGGGGGTCAAAAGAGGAATTAGGTACTGGGGTTGAACTTTTCAAATCAAATTTGGCCCCTTTCGCCTCCTTGCATTTTTCTTTTCTCCTTTCCCTGAATTTGGGCATTCGAGTTGAGTGTCTTAGAAACCCAACATGCTAAGGCTTCCTTTGATAATATAGCAAGAGGGGTTATCTAGTGTGGGTCGCTCTACAAGGCTGATTGTGTTTGACTGTGAGTAGGCAGTGAACCGCCTCTCTTCAGTCAAAGCAGGAAGAAGTCTCTTCCTTGAGGGACTCCAGAGGGAGGCCCCTGAGCCTTTTATCTTTGTTTAAAGGCGGCTTTCACAATCGTAAGTGAAGAAGATGGTGAACGAGAAGTGTCTTGGGTTTTTGAAGTTTGATAAATTGGGAAATGTAAACATCCTGGTACATTCAGAATTGAAAACTCCATCCTCTAAGTATCTCCTGTCAGAAGTCCCTGGTTTTCACAACAGGGAGAAAATGACTCTGCAAGAAAATAAAAGGCCCTGCAGTGGTGCGCTGCCTGTCAGGCTGCCTTCCAGGGCGTCTTACTCTGGGCCTTGCAGTGTTACTTGTCCTCCACATTTCTGATAAAACACCAGTCCCAGTATTTTTTAAGAAAACCATTGAAATTCCACTGCACCTACCAGACCATAGGGATACCTTGGAAGAACTGATACTCAGCTGAGGCATGGTTGGAGTACTATTTTCAGATTTTGGAGGAATGTGGTGGAAAAAGGAAAAATAGTCCTTCCCATGGGCCAGAATCTGCTGGTAGTTGGAGTGGGGGTAATTTTTCAAGGCACAGAAATGTTTGGTGCCATGAATATATTCAGAAGTGGTGGTAAGGATCCAAACTGGGAGGCCCTTGTAACAAAGTGTCCCAGGGAGCTCAGCCCTTGCTAGAGCACATGAGAACTGATGAAGCAGGAATGGGGAAGGTGGGGTCACTTTATGGACACGGTCACCCCTGGAAACTTCTGAGTCAGGCATTGGGAGTTACTGTGTCTTTGTCTTCTGCAAGGACAGGAAATCATATTCTCAATTCTCTATTGTCAGTCCCCTGAGAACAGATAATCTTCCTTTTGCATCCAAGCTTGGAGGAAAAGCTGATGTAGGAACCTCCAGCCGAAGAGATTGAGGGTTTGCAAAGGGGAGTAGCGGACAAATGGATCACAGAGGTTTTGTGGTGACTACCCTGCTCGAGGCACAGGGGGGATTTCCTGGCCCTTTCTTCACGGCGCCCACCAGGAGGCGCCCTGGGAACCTTCAGCAGGGGTCCCAGCAGCCCGAGTGGTACCAGCCTGGTGGATCTCAGCTTCCTGATTCTTCTGCACTTTGAAGGTGGAGAATCTCACCCCAAGAAATCCAAGCGGTCCTCAAATCACACATTGCAAGGAAGCTCAGGGTAGAGAGGGAAGAGGGCCAGGAGGGGTTTTGGGGAGTAGCTTAGGAAGATACCAACACAACGCTGAAGGCCATGGGTTGTTTTGTTTTTTTCAATTTAAGTATAACAGACATACTTGCAGCATTTTGTTTTAAAATTCATAGCTGTAGGTAGGCCGGTCTCTTCAGAAGCCCAGGTAGCTCCAGTCTTAGACCACTTGGTGACAGCTCTGAGCCAAGCAGTGCTTACTCCTTGGGCTCTAAGCAGAGAAAACCCTCAGTGGTTGCTGTTGGTTCCCCTTAATTGGCTTTCTCTACAGACTGGGCAGGTTAAAGGCAAAGAAAACTTTTTTTTAGGTCATTTAGGCCATAAATCACGTCGCATGGAACCCGATCCCAGGTTCTTCTCTGGCAAGGACTGTCCTCTGGTTAACTTTGCATCAGAACAGACTTGGATCTCACCCTGTCCCACACTGGGGTTGGGAAACCGCTGGTGTGTTACGTAGCAGGTCTCATCCATCACGTTTAGGCTGTTCTTTATTCCCTGATCCTGGGGGAAATGTAAAGCCGAGAGTTCTTCATAATAAATAGTGCCTCACTGAGTTGTTGCTTTTAAAAGGCCCTTATCATCTTTCAATCTCATCAGAACTCTGGCCATTGAAGACTCAGTACTAGGAAAAACTCTGTATATACCAGACTTCCTGGCTCTCAGAAGACAGCTTGAAGAAGACCAAACCACATCCAGATTAAACTCTCTGCTTGATCCGGAGAAAGTAAGCAGCTCTTATTGCTAACCCCGCGCCTGGCTGGATTATGCTGGGCCAAAGTGCCATGCCAAGACCCTGCTGAGCCGAAAATATGTTTACTAGACACACCAGGAAGCTTAGAGAGATCGTGGAAGGAGCCCCTCTGGGTGGACAGCCTCCCATTGTCTCCTAACCCCTGCACTAGACTTGACCTTGCCACCCACAGCATCCAAAGCTTCAGAGGCCACCCTCTCTTTTTTCTGTGTCTGCCTTTTGGGTAAGAATTTCCAGGCTGGCTGCCTCAGTCACAAAATAAACAGCACTAAGTTGGCCCGTAATGCCTGTGAAGACAGAGACAAGTGAACAGGCCCTTCCCTTAACTTATTTTGAACCTTGGGCATCCATTTTCTTTCAGCATTAACCAGCTTGGCTTTCTAGCCAGTCAATCCAGACACTGAGGCTCAGCCAGGCCAAACGGTGTCCCACGTTTTCCAGAAGGACTGTACCTGACATGGTCTTGCTTTCCAGGCTGTTTGGGGAAGGGGCGTCTTTGCTGGGATGAAGCCCCCAGCACCATGGCCTGCATCTCGACTGGCAGGCACTTCAGGGGATAGGTATGTGCTCATGTTCATCCGTGCTCTCTCCTGGCCTAGTGTCTTTGACCTCCTTGGCCACACCAGACTGCCCACAAGACAGAGAAGATATGCTTAATAAGTGTGACAGCCATCATTTTACCATGTATTCCTTTATACAGAGCCAAACAGATGCTTCCTGTGCCCACAGTTCTCTTCTGGGTCAAATGCCACCCCTGATGGTATACTTGGAAACAGGGACTGACACACTCCAGATGTGTATCTGCTTCTCTCCAGGTTCCAGTGGTTCCCAGGGGCAGAAAACTCGCTGCCACTGCCTCCCTTGACCCAGCTGGGAGGGCTGGGTGGTCGTAGTTGGCTCCCAGGCAGACGTTTGTGGTGCTGCCCTAAAGTACCTGGTTGAGCTGCAGTTCCCGGGATACTCGGCAGCTTACCGCATTAGAGGGCCCATCCGTGCCACGGGGCTTTCTTGTTTTTTATGGGCCCACTTTATTTGTCCATACTGTCCTGGTGCCAGGGAAATAAGTCTGTCTTCTTTTTCTTCTTCCTTATTTAGGTATTGATTTGGAATGTTTTCATTGGGATCTCCAGAATGGGTGCTAACCCTGGCTTTCCTTAAGTGTCACCTGCAGTCCTTGCAGTAGCAGATTCTAGTTAGGGAAAAGGTGGAGGAAACAGGGCTTTGATATCCTGTTCCTGCCCTCACACCTCCCCACAAAGCAGCATCCTCAGAGCTCTCAGAGTCCTTCTAGACTGCTTGCAGAGTTGGGGTGAGGGGTGGCATTGACATGGAAGAGGCCTAGATGACCAGAATGCAGTGTCTAAGGAACATGTTTGAGGAGCTGACATTCTCCTTGTGTGGAGCTGGGGTGGCTTGAAGGGGAGTTCCTGAACCCCTAACCTTTTCATGCTTTCGGGGAAGATGGCAGACTCAGATCTCCAGAAATCAGAAGCTCTCCATCCCTGGCAGGGCCTCACTCAGCTCAGACAGACAGCCTGCTCCTGGCATAGCCAGCTTTTGAGGGTTTCTAGAAGAGTTGGCTACCCACAGGCAAGTGGGAATTACTTTGTTTCACTGTCTGCTTCCTTCCACTAGTGCCTGTCGGCAGAGTTGGGGTTATCTGTTTCAAACCAACCATTTCAGACACTTTTGGAGGACTCCCTGGCATCTGAAAGGTGCTCCCTGCATTGTATCATCTTTTTCCAGGACCTGGTTTCCCTCTGAGACAAAAAGGCCTGCCACATTTCCGTGGAATGGCTCTTAGAAGAGATTTGGGAATGGATTTGAGGGTATTCACATCTAGGAGTATCTGAATCTTGTCTGGCCGAGCACCTTTCTCCTTCTCAGGGTTACTGAAGGGTCGGGTGTAGACTCCATTCATGCAGCAAGTACTTAGCAAGCATCTCCAGTGCACAGGCAGTGTGCTCGGTGTTGGGTTTGAGCTGTGAAGAGCTCTCATTGCACCAGGAAGACAGACAGTCTAATCAGCTCATTTCCAAACATGATAAAGAAAATAATGCAGGTAAAGGGCCCAGAAATGACCAGAGAGTGTGATAGAGCGAAGCTCCTTTCATTCAGATTGGACAGGAGATAGTAGGTGACTGTGTGCTCCCTTTAGAGGAGGCAGGCAGGGGTGGCCCCCAGAGGGCACAGCGAGCCAGACTGGGAGAGCCACTTGGGACAGGGGCCCCTGGAGTGCTCTCAGCAGGCCCCACCAGGCATCCACTTGATGGCTCCCAGCAGTAGGCTGCAGAGAGAGCAGTTGGGTGTGCTCACCAGAGCCCCCTGTACATGAAGCAGAAATGCACAGTGGAAGGGAGAAAGAGACAGTTCAACCCTCTGAGTTGGCGACATGAATACCCCATGTTCAGAAATGGATGGAGCAACTGGGCAGATGGTTAGCACGCAAACATGACCTGAACACACCATAAACCAGCCAGACTGAACAGACTTGTGCAGACTGCTCCACCCAGTAGCAGGACACATATTCTTGAGCACACGTGGAACATTCTCCAGGATAGACCATTTGCCGGGTCCTGAAAACAAGTCTCATTGCATTTAAGAGGACTGAAATCATCCCAGGTGTGTTCTCCAACCACAATGGAATAAAATCAGAAACCAAGAACAAAAGGAAATCTGGGAAATTCACAAAATGGAACTTAAAACAGCTAGATAACCAGTGGGTCAAAAAAGGTGCCAGGGTCTCTGGGAATTGAGCTGGTGGGGATGATGTCCTGTCCAGGGGCTGAGAAAATCAGAGGGAGCTCAGGGACTGACATCTTCCAGTCTGGCTCAGATGCCAAGTCGCTGGCTCAGACGGGGGTCCATGCACTGTGCATATTCTGTGACGCTGAGGGCACGTGCCTTCATTGCTTCACCTCCTGTGGAATGCTTGGGATGTAGTGTTACTTCACTGAACCGATGTTGAGCAAGCTCCTGTTTGTGCCATGGACCAGCCCTCTCCTGGAACTCAGGGTCTTGTCAGGGACTCTGACACAGGTTATGTGATTGGACAAACCTATGACCACAATTGAAATCAGCAGGAATTGCTTCTCGCCTGGAAAGTCAAAAACGGAAAAGGAGAATTTTGCTGGAGGAGAGAGGGGCAGAGTGTATGCAGAGACCTGGAGGCGGGGAGGGGCTTGGCCCTTTCAAGGAGCCCGAAGTCATTCCACAAGGGGCGACAAGGTGTGGGTTCCAGGACAGTAAAGAAGATTGTTGAATTAAAAGAGGAGGGGAAGAGTCCTTAGAACCATGGGAAGGGGTGAAGAAGGACATTTGGGTCCTGTTGTGGAGGAGTGAGGAGGAGAGGATTGACAGGGCTGGGAACAAGCACCTGCCTCATGGAAGGATCGCAGGGGAGCATCTGGAGGCCACGTGCTCTGCAAGTTCCAGGAGGGCCTGCACCATGCAGGGAGAGAGTGGTGCAGCACCAGGGCCATCTGGGCAGGCCTACTTACTCAGGCCTGCAGGTTTTGGGGACAAGGGGCAAGAAGTGGCCTAGGAGAAAACACCAGGTGAGATGGGAGTAGGACAGCACTCATCAGGAGTCCGGAGTGACTCCTGCTGAAGGGAGGGTTGGCCACTTGATGTACACAGCAGTGCATGCTAGGGGAGCAGATGGGGTGGGCAGGTAAGATAGGAAGGTGAACGTGTCATTTCTCAGCTGCCTAGAGCTGCTGGGAGTATGAGGCTTGCTTCTCACCCCACCACTGGTGTCAGGGCCAGTCAGAGGCAGTGGGATTGAGGTTTCTCCACAGCCAGCCTATATGATTTTCTCACCCCTTTCTAAGGGTAAAGGTGAGCAGTACCTGAGGCTGCTGTAGCCAGAGGAAATGGAAGATCCCCACAGAGGGGCCCAGGCCTCTGTAGAATCAAAGCTGCCAGAATGTCTTTTTTTTGTGCCTGACTTTCCTGGTTGTACCCAGGTCTTACTCTGCACTCCTAATTCTCCCATCCTCTCTCCCTGGAGTCTTCAGCCCTTCCGCCCAACACTGCCCCATGCCTGGCCTGCCCAAGAGGTTCTCGGTCACATCCAGACAGGATCTTGGAGCAGCTTTAGCAATGACGCTTTTACTGTTCCCAGCCAGGCCCTGACTAAGCAGTCTCCTTGCACTCTTTCCCTGAATCTCTTCCCCTCTCTGAGGGAGGCACTAGTGTCCCTGTTTTCCAAAGGAAACCTTTGCCTGGGTGAGTTCAATAATTTACCTAAGATTCAATACTCAAAAAACAGCTGAGCCAGAATAAAAAGACTAAATTTTCCAAGCCTTGTCAAGGAAGAAAGAATTGAGCCATCTTTGCATTCCACTCTTGTCCCAGCCACTATTTTCACAGATGCCCCAACAAGCAGTAAATTTTTCTGTTTTGCTTCAGGGTTTTGTCTTTCCCAAGTATTCCAACAGCAGAGGTCTCTGAGCCTCCCCATCCTCTCCCCATGTTACAGACACATTTCCCCAGCCCCCTTTCCAAAGAGTTCATAGAAACCCAACCTCAAGCAGAGAAGTCCAGGCTTTCTCCTGTGACACAAACACAAGTTGTCAGTTTGGAGGGAGGAGATAGTACAGATCCTTCCCTTACTGTCATGAGTTAGGTGTGCAACTTGGAGCAGGGAAGCCTCCCACCTGCTCTAGGCTCTCACTGCCTTTTAGGACAAGGGTTATCAAAGTTTACATGGCCTGGGAGCTAAGAAGAGCTTTAACATTTTTAAAGGATCGCCAAAAAAAAAAAAAAAAAAAAAAGCACACAACAGATGCTGTGACCCACGAGCCTGAAAATAATTGACTATCTGGCCCTTTACGGAGAAAAGTGTGCTGCTGCCTCCTGCTTTAGGGGGTCCTCTTCTGGCCCCCGTAATCCATGGTTGTTATTTATAAGTCACTACCTTTCCACACCACCCTGCAGGCAGTTTGCAGAACACTTCATATACCCCATCTCATTTAATCCTTGAACGTTCATAGAGGCAGGCAGTCCTCATCTGGCTAGACTTGACCCGGGGAAGGACCTTTTTTGAAAATAAGAAAGTTAGCTGTCTGCTAGCTCATAAATGGGATTTACTTTTGACTGCTTAGTTCTAAAGAATCACAAGTCCCTGTGAAGGTCACCTATATGAGGGACATAGGTGAGGGACTACTTGACAGTCCCATGAATGGATACACCTTGCCGGGAGTTCATTTGAAGTCTTCTTACTTGCTAGGCATTCTCACTGTTCACCTAAATGTTGTTGAAGAACTTCTCCAACTCTCTTCTCTCTATGTCAGCTTATGAATATTCGCCTGGTTCTTTGATCTGTTGAACTGTTTCATTTGATGTGTCTGTTCTAAACACTGTGCCGTGGACTTTGTTCCAAAGTAGCAAAGTTCTCACTTGCTCTGGAAAAAAGAGCTCACCTTGAGACAGGGATCCACAACATAGTATGCGCCAGGGCAGAGAAAGGAAACTACTGAGACCCGGCGTTATGTGAGCATTTTAAACAGACCAGCGGCCCTTCAGAGCAGAGGTCATTTCTCAGCTCTTGGCAGGACGACTTCTGGCCAGATAAAATTTCAGTGTTTGGGTTTAGGGGTGGCCAATTAGTTATAACCTATGGAGTTAAAATGAAAAGGATTCTTTGGTGGTGAATATTTTTTTTAGCATACAAGAGGATTTCTTGGCGGAGGGTTCATCAGAGGTAATTTTCAGTCTTTAGGTTGAAGTTCTGCCTGTTATTCAAACAACTGGGCTCAGGGAATTAGTCCTCAGTGTTGCTGTTCAGAGGCCATTCGTTAGGGAACTCGGGTGATTTTGCCGCATTAGCTCGACTCTTGTAATACCCTGATATGTGCTCTCGTTTCAGAGGTCAGCTGGCGGCTCCAGTCCAGAAGGTGGAGAAGGTAAGGAGACCTCTACAAACTTGGACCAACTCAGGTGTCAAAATGGAAGCAACCTGATGTTGCTCCCTCTTCTCTCTGTAGATTCAGACAGAGAAGATGGAAATTACTGCCCTCCTGTCAAACGAGAAAGAACGTCATCTTTAACCCACTTCCCACCTTCACAGTCAGGTAAAAGCTTCAGACTTCTATTGGACCTTAAAAGTGTTTGTGCTTTTGAACCCTCCATTCCCCTCCAACATCTCACATCCATCATCTTTCTCCTGCCCAGTCCAATACCAGCCCCAAACATAGCACCAGTTCAAACCAACCTGAAACTCGGTTTCCCATCAGAAAGGAAGTTACACCCTGCCCCAAACATAGCACCAGGCCCTCCCCATCCACTATCAGGGACACTGGTGAAGTAGTTCATCTAAGTGAATTAGTAGGCCCTGGAAGAAACTGTTCCTTTCCTTGAGGAAAAAGATGGTCTGTTCAGAGCCCTGAGGTAACTCTGATATGCCATTAATTCCATTTCCACCTTGTCAGGGCTGCCCTTCCTGTAGATTGAAGGTGAAGGTAGTGGGTTGTTCTTGTCTGTCAGCTGCAGGCCTAGAACCTAGCAGTGCAGTGGAGCAGCCCAGACACACACACATAAACACACAGACATACCCTCATAAATAGTGAGCTGTGTGGGCCCAAGAGAGACTGGGGTAGAATGCCATGAGTCTCCAGAGCTGGGGGTGGTAGGACCTTAAAGGGAGAGCCCAGGGCATGGAGGCCCTGGATGTAAAGCCTGGTCCAAAGGCATTCACAGATGCTGGTAGGCCAGCCTGGGAGCTTGGACAGAGGTTAGAAAAGAAGAGGGGTACATTCCCAGGTAGAAGGAGACTTTGGGACCACTTAGTGGGGGCTCTGAAAGTCTGAAGCTCAGCCTGTAGCTGCGCAGACACCCCTGGAGATGTGAAGCTTAGCATGGCCTCAGGACCTGCTCCCCCACCTTCCCATCTGGAGTCGGTCCGGTCTGGCATTGTCTCAGACGATCTCTCTCTCAGCTATCTCAAGCACCTGTTTGGAGACACACATGTATTTTGCAAGTACCCAAATTGAAATTCATTCGTGGGAAGCTGATGTAAAATCTTTTACAATTGTGAACCTTAAGGATATCACTTTAAGGGGTAAAAAACACCCCTGAAGGGTTTTCTGCTTATATAAGTAGCATAAACTCACAGAATATACAATGTGGAACGCCAGCATCCTTTCGAGATCATCCCTCTAGCCCGCTCAGTTTCATTCCTGTTTCCTGTCCCATGAATTTTGGGCTTTGCCACATTCTTTTTCATTGCTATGTGACAGGCCCGTGAACATTGTGATTCAAACTGCCTGGGTGGTTTGCCTTCCAGGCTACAATTGACATCTTTTTTTAAAGATCCTTGGCTGTCTGGACAGGTATTCCTGTGGAAGGAGGGAGCTTTCACTTCCTGGTTAGTGATTTTATTCCTTCTTGTTTACAATCTACTCTGATCCACAATTTCAGCATCACAAAAGTACAGCTCAGAAAAGAAGGGGGCATTTTATGCTGTGACCATAGGCTGAAAGAGCAAGGTACCTCCCAATGTTTTTCCCTCTTGGCCCACTTGAAAGCTGTCTCCCCTCCAGTCCATTGGCACTTAGGAATACTATCAGCTCTTGATATCTAGGGAAATGGAGAGATAACTGGTACCAGTAATTTGAGAAACATTGTTTTTGTCATGTACTCTGATTACACATAACAGTGTTCTGTTCTTACTGCTGTCAGAAGTAAGTTTTCAGCTCTGACTTCCACTTCATTTGTGGAAGCATGTTGGCTGGCCTCCACCCTGGGAAACAGGTGGTATTGCAAAGGAAGATTTTAAATGAATGAAGGTGTTGTACCCAACTGGCGACTCCCTTGCCGTCTGGTGAGAAGGAGGAAGGCCAAGGCAGAGTCACATGGGACTTTGAGCATCCACTGCCTCTGCTTCCCAGGGGTACAAGGACATCCCCCCCCCCCCGGTAAAGGCCATCCTGCCATCAGGCAAGTCCCCAGGGACGTGCCTCTGCTGGGAGAGTCTAGAGACCTAGCTTGTGACCCCTCTCAGTGGGAAGGGTGACCTGCTGCCTGTGAGCCCCTCTCACTCACCTTGTTTCTCTTTTGTTCCCTCCCTGCCTGCACCGCCCTGTCGACAGTATCAAAAAACAATGTTTTTATGCCATCGACCTTCTGCGAATCATCTGCAGGCAATTCTGACTCAGAACCAGGTGAGCCTCCAGCCTCTCTGCCTTTTACAGTCAATGACTGGGAAGTTTTCCTGGGATAAAAAGTAACTGATATTGTATAATAAGATCTTAAACAGGAATGTCCATTTGAAATTAGGATTCTTTTTCATTTCCTAACTTTTTTTCCCAATTCTCCAGCTTGTAAATTTGGAATCCAGTGTAGGACAAGGCTTTAAAATCCCTTAAATTTCTGTTACTGCAAGCTGTGCCTAGTTACAAGTTATAAGTCCATTGTAAAAAAAAAAACAAAAAAAAAAAACTATAAAGAAATGTATTATTCATTTTTTTTAATTTTACACAAGTAATACATTTGTTTTACTAAAAAAAAAAAAAGGGAAATCAGAAGTGCATAGAGTAAAAGGAGTCCCCTTCCCCTTTCTTACTCACCCTGCCATCCCAAAGTTAACTACTGTTAAGCTTGTGTAATTCTCCAGACCCCATCTCTGTGTATAGAGTTCTTACATTAATTTAAATTGCTTAGATCTATTCTGATAAATATATTTAATCAGAGCTTTGATATGTTAAGGAAAACAGCTTGACCCCTTCTGAAGAATGTGAAGCTTTCCTTTTTTGGTCTTTTGCTGGAGAACCAACTCCAAGGATTTCCTGAAAGTTTCTCCCACGTGGCTGAAATTCCTCATAAAAGATTTAATGAGCAAGTTTAACAACCTAGATTCTGTAACCCAAGCCGCCTTACATAAATTCATTGTCGACTTCAAAAGTATTGCAAGAGAAGTCATGCCCAGGCATGATGATGGTGTCAAATGAAAAGGCGCATTTTTATAACTTGGAGGGTTGATTTGATGGCACCATTTCAACCCTTTTAATTCAGTTCTACTCTAAAAGTAAACTCTTTGGAACTGACCTCCTCACCCCATCCCCAAAAGTGAGAAGCTTGGTTTTTAAAGGTCCTCAGGGCTCCATCCCTGCTGATTGTCACCCCTTTTTCTAGCCAGTGCATCATTGTGGGGGAGGGGGGTGCAATTTGCCAATTTGAGGTTCTGGTCTCAGTGGTCTCCGAGCTGAGCATCTTTTTCTATCTGTGCTGTCGAGCTCTATCACCTGTCCCGCAGTGGCCTCTGAGGTATCCTCCAGCATCAAGAACAGGGTATCCTTGGCGAGAGGGGGCAGCTCAGGCCTGGTTCACAGGCCCGGACCTTGGTTGGAAGTGGCCAGTGCCCAGAATGTGACGGGAGTGTGTGGCATCTTATCAAAAACATCCACTCTTGCAAGCAAAGTTTCTTGGGTCCTTCCCTCCTTTTATTTTTAACCTTTTCATTTTGAAAAAAAACTGAAAAGTTAGAAGTTTTAAGGAACTTCCCTATACCCTTTATCCATAGCTCCCCTTTACTTTTCACCAGTTGTCCTAATCTTGCCTTGTTAGCAAAGAGTTGGATCCCAGGTCACATACCACATCTCTTCTCAGTCTGGAGCAGTCCCTCAGTCTTGCCTTGACTTTTGTGTCCTCCATGTCTATGAAGATTATTTTAGAGATTGTGAAGGCCAGTTATTTTGTAGAAACCCTTCAGTTTGAGTTTGACGTTTCCCCGTGATTAGACCCAGGTCCTGTGTTTTGAGCTAAAATCCCACAGAAGCGATAGCATCTTCTCAGTGCATCTCAGCAAGTGGCACACAGTGTTCGCCTGTCCTGGTACTAATGGGTTAACGTTGATTGCTTGATTAGGGTTGAATCAGCCAGATTTTTCTACTATAAAATGCGTTTTTTTTCCTTCCTTTGTAATAAATACTTTATGGCAGATACTTCGAGACTCCAAAGAATCTCATTCTTACCTCACTGGTCCCCACTTGTTTTAGCATCCACTTATCTTTTCGTCATGAATTAATTATTATTCTGATGGTTGTCAAATGGTGATTTTCTAATTTCACCGTTTCTTTTATCTTTGCTAACTGGCACCCCACCGTAAGGAAGCACTTTCTCTTCTCTTTGTTTATGTATCTGTTGATTTATGGTATCAGTAGGGACCTGAGGGTTTCTGTTTTAGTCAGTGGGTTAAAGTGTTCAGATAACTCAGATCTTGCCGGTGGGAGCCCCGTCCAGCCGATTCCAGTGTCCTTGTGACATGTCCCCATTATTCTTTTGAGCACTCCTTTGCTTTCTTTCCTACAAAATGTTCTAGACTCACCTTGTTCTTCTCCGAGCCCAGCCCTGGAGTCAGCCCTTTCTCCAGGGACCCTTGGTTCTTTTTCATGGAGAGTAGGATTTAGAGGCCAAGCTCTGGGTGCTTATTGTGCCCGTTGCTATTGGAGTGTCATAGCCCCCAGGCCCTCCCAGCCGACAGAGCCAGGAGCATATTCATATGCATTACACACAAGTGAAGGTTTGAGTGATCCTGGCTTGTCCAAGGAGAGCAGTTGGGTTCACCAACATGTAGGTAACAGGAGAAGTGCCTTCCTGTTCCGTTCTGAATTTTATTTTGATTTTGTTTCATATCTGAAACTTTGGTCTGACAAGGCTTTTTTTTTTAATGTATACGATTCATTAGTTCTTAGTATATCCATAGAGTTGTGCAACCATCGCCATTATCTAATTTCAGAGCATTTTCATCAACCCCCAAAGAAGTCCCATACCCATCAACAGGCACTTTCCAACCCCTCCCCTCATCCTTTGGCAGCCATGAACCTGCTTTCTCTCTCTCTGGATTTATCTGTTAGGATATTTCAAATAAATAGGAACAGATGCGATATGGCCTTTTGTGACTTGCTTCTTTCACTGAACATGATATTTGCAGGCTCCGTCCATGTGGTAGCAAATATCAGTGCTTCATTCCTTTTCATGACTGAGTAATATTCCAGGGTATAGATGCACATTGTTTATCCATTCATCAGTTGATGGGATGTTTGGGTTATTTCCACTTATTGACTATTACGAATAAGGCTGCTTTGAACATTGTGTGCAAGTGTTTGTTGGAAAGCATGTTTTCATTTCTCTTGGGTGGGATTATTGGGTCAAATGATAACTGTATGTTTAACCTTTTGAAGAACTGCCAGGCTGTTTTCCAAAGCAACTGCATCATTTTACATTCCCACCAGTGGTTTATGAGGGTTCCAATTTCTCCACATCATCGTCAACCCTTGTTATTAATCTTTCTTTTTAATTATAGCCACACTAGTGGGTGTGAAATGGAATTTGAGGTTTCAGTTTGCATTTCCCTGATGGCAGATTATATGAGCATCTTTTCATGTGCTTGTTGACCTTTTGTATATATGTTATGGAGAAATGTCTAGTCTCCTCCCTTGCCTATTTATTAATTGGATTGTCTTTTTACTTTTTAGTCAAAAGTGTTCTTTATATATTCTAAATACAGGTCCCTTATCAGATACGTAATTTGCTTTTCCTTTCTCTGGGCTTGTCTTTCAAAGAATGATATCCTTTGAAGCATAAAGGCTTAATTCTGATGTAGTCCAATTTATGTTCTTTTTTTGCTTGCATCATATATAAGAAGGCTTTGCCTAACCTAAAGTCATGAAGATTTCCTCCTAAATATTAATTTACTTTTTTCTAAGAGTTTTATAGTTTTAACTTTTATGTCTCTGATCCATTTTTTTCCTTTTTTATTGGCACATCTTCACACTCATAAAGTCCATAAATGATGTACAATCAGCGGCTCACAATGTCATCACATAGTTGTATATTCATTACCATGATTGTTTTTATAACATTTGCATCACTCCAGAAAAAGATACAAAAAGAAATACTCATACATCCCATACCCCTTACCCTCCCTCTCATTGACCACTAGTATATCCATCTACCCAATTTATTTTAACCTTTGGTCCCCCCTATTATTTGTTTATTTTTTAATCCATATTTTTTACTCAACTGTCCATACCCTGGATAAAAGTAACATCAGACAAGTTTTTCACAATTTCTGATCCATTTTGAGTTCATTTTTATATATGGTCTGAGGTATGGATCCAACTTCATTCTTTTACAGCAGCTATCCAGTTGTCCCAGAGACTGTTCTTTTCTCCTTGTGAATGGTCATGGCACCCTTGTCAAAAATCAGTTAACTGTAAAAGTGAGGATCTATTTCTGGATTCTTAGTTCTGTTCCATTGGTCTGTATGGCTGTGCTTTTGCTGGTGCCACACTGTCTTAATTACTGTGGCTCTGTAGTACATTTTGTGACTCTTCCAACTTTGTTCTTTTTAAGGTTGTTTCAGCAATTCTGGGTCCTTGAATTTCCATATGACTTTTAGAATGAGCTTGTCAATTTCAGCAGAAGCATCAGCTGGGATTTTGATAGGGATAATGCGTTGAATCTGTACATTAGTTTGGGGAATGTTGCCATCTGAACAATATGAAATTTTCAGATCCATGAATATGAATGTCCGTCTATTTATTTCTCCTTTAATTTCTTTCAACAGGGTTTGTAGTTAGCACAGTATACATTTTGCGCCTCGTTTGTTAAATCTGTTGCCAGGTATTTCATTCTTTTTGTTGCTTCATAAATGGAATGGTTTTCTTAATTTCATTTTCATATTAACTCATTGCAAGTGTGTAGAAATACAACCTGCCATAATCTTGTCATAGGTTTGACCTTGGTACCATGCAGCACTGCCTTTGGCCCCCTGTACATTCAGAAGCCGCTGCGGTAGCTGTGAGGCTGCTGTCCCAGTCTTCATTCCCCAGAACTACTCTGACAGGTTCTTGAGCCTCCCCATCATGGGTTACATGAGACCATCTCCTCTCCTGAGAGGGATAAGGTCTCCAAGACACAGATTACGAGGTCTGTTTGGACAGTGGCTGTCCTGAAGCCAGGCCCTGGAGCCACACCAGAGTTCCCGGGCCTTCCTGGTCTGCCCTCTGCCTCTGTGCATGCGTCAGCCTAAGCTGGAGTGTTCATGAGGGGTGGCGTCCTTGCAGGTGGGCAGAGCAAGCGGCCCTGCTTCTGGAAGGGAGCTCTGCCCCCGTTTACTTCCCTTGGGCCCTGTAGTGTTCTCTGGGCACATCTGAAAAGGGAGAGCCAGCCCTCATCCACCACTTTGATCTCTTCACCACAGAAAATGTGGCTCATTTCCCAAACGTCTGTCCATAGCACTCTGATCACATCTGAATACTCTGGCAGGTAAGTCTCTTTGGAAAGGGAAATTATCCCAAGAACCTTCCTTCTGTGGCTCCCTGACATTCTCCAGGGCTTGTGCGTGCAGCGCAGTGTCAGGTTGTAATTGTTTCTGAGACTCTCGGTTCCCAGGTTGGCCAGCCTGGTACTAACCCTCCGCCTGTAGGTCTCCTTGGCAACAGCTAGATTCCTCACTGAAGTTGTCCTCCTCACTTCTGTCTTGCACATCCTTCACCCTCCAGCTTGCTACTGTAAGCAGTTCATACTCAGCCAATGTTTCTGCAGCCCCTGCCACCTCCCCACACTGCCTCACAGCCTCAGAAATTGAACAGGGCTTCTGCAGTTGTGTTTTTTGTGTTGTTGTTGTTTTTTAAACTCTCGCTGCTATTTCCAGACTGTTTTCACCTTCCCAAACCAAAACTCACTCTCACTTAGAAATAACTCCCTGTTTCCCCCCCTCTCCCAATCTGGTGACCACTATTCTAATTTCTGTCTCTGTGATTTTGCTTACTGTAATTATCTCATGTGGGGAAATCATGCAGTATTTGTCCTTTTGTTCTTTTGTGCAACATGATGTCTTCAAGGTTCATCCACCTTGTAGCAAAACCCGCACTTCACTCCTTCTACAGCTGAGTATTATTCCGTTGTCTAGATGGAAAACATTTTGTTTATCCATTCATCTGTTGATGGCCACTTGAGTTGCTTTCATCTTTTTGGCAATTTGAAATAAGGCTGTAGAGAACATTGGAGTACAAGTATCTGTTCAAGTTCTTGTTTGCTTTGGGTATATTCCTAGGCATGGAATTACTGTGTCATCTGGCAGCATAATTCTATGTTTAACTTTCTGAGAAACCACCAAACAGTTTTATTATCTAGTGGCTGCACCATCTTACATTCCCATCAGTGAAGTATGAGGGTTCCTGTTTCTCCGCATCCTCACCAATTGTTCGAGTTTCCTTGGTGCCGGAACGGAATGACTTTTAAAAGGAGGAATTTAATAAGTTGCTAGTTTATAGTTCTAAGGCCGAGAAAATGTCCAAATTAAAACAAATCCATAGAAATGTCCAATCTAAGGCATCTAGGGAAAAATACCTTGGTTCAAGAAGGCTGTTGAAGTTCAGAGTTTCTCTCTCAAGTGGAAAGGCACACAGCGAACATGGTCATCATTTCTCTCTCATCAGGAAAGGCACATGGCAAATACAGTCAGCGTTTCTCTCGGCTGGAAGGGCACATGGTGAACACTGGATCATCTGCTAGCTTTCTCTCCAGCTCCCCAGGAGGCATTTTCCTTCTTCATCTCCAAATGTCGCTGGCTGGTGGAGTCCCTGCTTCGTGGTGCTGTGGCATTCTCTGCTCTCTCAGATACTCCCCCTTTCTCCAAAATGTTTCTTCTATTATAGGATTCCAGTAAACTAGTCAAGACCCACCTGGAATGGGCAGAGACACATCTCCATCTAATCCAGCTTTACAACCACTCTTCATTGAGTCACATCTCCAAGGAGATGACATAATTGCAGTTTCAAATATACAGTGCTGAATAGGGATTAGAAGAAACGGCTGCCTTTATAAAATGGGATTAGAATTAAAACATGACTTTTATAGAGTACATAAATCCTTTCAAACTGGCACACCAGTCTTACTGTTTTCAGTTTCTTTGTGTTTTTTGTTTTTATTTTTTTTGTAATAACCATTCTAGTGTGTGTGAAGTGGTATCTCCTAGTTTAATTTACATTTCTCTAAAGGCTAATGATACTGAGCTCAGAGGCTATTTGAATATCTTCTTTGGAGAAATGTCTGTTCAAATCCTTAACCCATTTTTAATTGGACTGTTTGTCTTTTGTAATTAAGGTATAAGAGTTCTTGATATATTCTGGATCGTAAACCCCTATCATATATGGTTTCCTGATATTTTCTTCCATTCTGTGAGTTGTGTTTTCACTTTTCTTGATAATGAATGTCCTTTGATGCACAGAGGTTTTTAATTTTGATGAAGTCCATTTTATCTGTTTTTTTCTTTTGCTGCTCATGCTTTTGGTGCAAAAGCTAAAAATTCCATTGCGCCTCCTACAATGATAATTTCCCTATGTTTTGTCTTTTTGAAGTTGTTGATCCATTTTGAATTAAGTTTTGTTTATGGTAAGAGGTAGGGATCTGCATTAATTCTTTTGCATATGGATTTCCAGTTGTCCCAGCACCATTTGTTGAAGAGACTGTTCTTTCTTGGCTCCCTTGTAGAGAGGTAGCTGATAGATGTGTGGATTTATCTCTGGACTCTCAGTTCTATTCCACTGGTCCATGTGTCTATCCTTATGCCAGTACCACAGTGTTTTAATTACTGTAGCTTTGTAGTAAGTTTGAAATCAGGAAGAGTGAGTCCTCCAAATTCGTTCTTCTATTTCAATGTTTTCTGCTATTGAACCCAATAATGAGTTTTTCACATCAATTACTGTATTTTGCAGCTCCAAAATTTGTTTGGTTTCTTTTTATAATTTCCGTCTCTTTATTTTGTTCAGACATTTTTCTAATTTCCTTTAGTTCTTTGTATATGGATTCCTTTAGCTCACATTAACATATTTAAGACAGTTGATTTAAAGTCTTAGACCCATAGTTACAGTGCTTGAGCATCCTCAGGGATGTTTTCTGGCAAATTCTTTTTTTTATTTTCCTGTGAGTGGACCATACTTTCCTGTTTCTTTGTGTGTTTTGTAATTTTTTTGTTGAGAACTGAACATTCTGAGTGTCATGTTGTTATAACTCTGGAATCCAGTTCTCCCACTCCTCTGGGATTGCTGGGGTTTCTGTTTTTGGGGGCCTGAGCTGTCAGTTTATGACTCTTCCAAACTATTTTTGTTCCCAGATGGGGAATGGAAATAGAAAAAAGAAGAAAAAGTAGGTCCTGCCTCTTTGAGACCCCTCTGCCACTTTTCCCTGAAGGGATTGAAACAGTGGGTTCCCTCAGAGTTGGCCCCAGCAATGTGAACTAGCTAATCAGAAGCGGGGCTCAGCCATCAAAACACACTGCCCCAGAGTTTGGAGGACTAAGTCTATAGCCTGCCCTGGCACCAGCATACTGTACCTGGAGCCTGGGCTGCAGTTCCCACTGCTGCATATATGCATTTGGGGGATTGTAAGTGGCAGACACTTACCCAGGGGGTAAAATTCACCAGTATTTACTCCAGTATACCAGTGTCTTCCTCCTGCTCTTCTCTGGATGCCTGCAGTGTTCCATTAAACTCCAGAGTTTTAAAATAGTTGATTCAGACATTCCTGACAGTTTTTCTCCCTGGTCTGTTATTGTTTCAGTTTGGAAGCTTTTGCATAGTTCTCCAGGCCCACGTTCTTTAAGCCCAAGAACTAGTTATCTGCCCTTTCTCACTCGTGACTTAGCTGCCCCATCTGCTGCTTACATTTATTTTGTGCTTCTAGAGGAGAAGAGCAGTGGGTTCCGGTTGAAGCCACCGACACTCATCCATGGCCAGGCACCCAGTGCAGGTAGGTGCTGTCTTGGAGAAGAGGCATGGCTTCTTTAGACCTTTCCAGGCCTCTCTGTAAGGGTCTTTTGGCACAGCCCTGTCACGCAGCCCCACCTTTGCATCCCTGATACGCAAGCATTGGGAAAGTTGCTTTAATAAAGGAAGCTATTAGGCTAACTCCTTAGACCAGGGAGGTTAGGGCTCCTACCAGCAAGCTCCCTACTGCTTAGCAGAAGAGGGGGAAGCGAAGCGCAGAGCAGGCTTGGGCCATCTGGGCTTTGTGCCCAGCGATCACGCAATTGATTCTGACCCTGGTGTCTCCAGAGCACTCTGGCCCCTGCATGCCGCAGCGCAGTGCTGACCCTGATGAACAATGGCTTTGCCCCTGGGCCTCACTGTTAGTACGCGGGGCCAAGCGTACTAACAGTGAGGAGCCTTCGGGACCCGTTCCGGGAGTTGGGCAGGGAGCCTCTACAGGACAAGGAGGTGTTCTGTCTTCGGGCTTGCTTGGTTGGTGCTTGGAAAGGGATTTTTTCAGTTTGATATTTTGAAAAGAAATACAGAGGGTACCTTTACATGCCCGCAAACAGAGCCCTAAATCATCTGTGGCGCCACTGCTTTTGTCTCAAAGTGTCTTGAGGTCAGGATAAGGAACCTCTCTTGGTTTGCCTTGCCACGTTATTTTCTTAACTGGATTAATTCACAGGCATGATCAGTTACATGGGAGTTTTGTTTAATCATATTTAAAAAATGAAAATAACTGGAATCTGCAGAAAATGTCTTGGATATAAAAAATAATAACAATGAATGTGCTTCCCTGCAAAGTCTAGCATGTGAGGGACTTAAAATGGATGTGAATTTTCTGTGATGCACCTGAGACCATCCCAGGGTGTTGCAATAATGCCATTGCCACCCCTGAGGTCTGAGGGCCCTGAGAAAGCCAGCTCCTTTCCCTAGGTCTGCCGAGCCAGAAGCCCAAGGAGCAGCAGCGCAGCGTGCTCCGCCCAGCAGTGTTACAAGCCCCCCAGCCAAAGGCCCTCTCGCAGACTGGTAAGAAGCATGCACCCGGGGCCTGGACAGGCGTGTCGTGTCATAGTGAAGAGAACACAGGGAGAGTGGTTCAGATATCCTTTAAATCAGGTCCCTACCCTGTCCTTGGCGAACCGCACCAGGGGAAAGCCTCCCTGCAGTTCTCAGGCAGAGCATGAGTCCGCTGTTGAAACATGCTCTGGCCCTTCCCGACCTTCATAGTAGCTGACACCTTTGTGGACATTTCATATCTTTACCTGCATGTTCACAAACGCAAAGCTTAGCCTGATGCTTTATGGCTCATTAAGAAACCTGTAGGGTTTCTGGTCAGGCGTGTGTTTTCATCCTGTTGGCCAGCCTTCGGACTTAACTCCTGGACTGAGTTTCCATTATATTCACACAAGTCAGGGCTTTCAGTGAATCCTTAATTCCCTTAACTCTAGTGGGCTTCTCTTCCTCTTGATGTTTCCCTAACTTAAAAATTCTTTATCAGAAGCAATTCAAAATCCACCATTACAAAAATCGTTAGTATTTCTGAAGAGTTTTCAGATACATGGAAATTTTTTTAATCTAATGCTGAACAGTCAAAGCCAGATTTAAAATTGTATGTGTCATATTCACAGCTATTTAAAGAAAAAAAAATTCATCTAAGATTTTGTGACTTTTAAGTGATGCCAGAGCCTTTCCTTAAAGGGGAGAAATCACACTATTGCCCGCACGCGATAGGAGGAAGCCCTAGAAGTGACCCAGCACTTCAGCAGGTCACAGGTGTCCTCGGGGGAGGAGGGCACAGCCTGCGTGTCTGTGACCCCCCTACCATCCTGCGTGTCTGTGACCCCCCTACCGTCCTGCATGTCTGT